>JANHFL010001669.1:48051-66605 GCA_032468155.1 Oxyrhabdium leporinum | reverse complement strand
GATTTGAACCGCTAGATTGAATCAGCAGAAGTGGTCTGCAGTTCAACACTCTAACCACTGCGCCACCTAGGCTCATACCTAGGCTCATACCTACCACAGAAAGGTCCAATGTACCTCTCAACTGCATACTTAGGTTGATTGGATCAGACAAAGCCAACTAATGATGTTTTTTTCAACATCTTAGCAGGTTGCGGGAACCAGATCATGTATTACAGCTGCCCTCCAACCTTTTGGGCACCAGAGACCGGTTCCTGGAGAGGGGTTTTTCTGCAGTCCTGAGGGGGCGTGGTTTTGTGTGTTGCCTGCATCCCATGGATGGGGCTTTGCTTGTTTGCGCGGACCGGTTTCTGGCATGCCATGGACAGTTGCTGAGAGGGGTTGGGGACCACTGATCTACTAGGTCAAGCAGCAAATGTTCACAAGTATCTCAGCAGATTAGGCTACAAAGCTGAAAATGAAAAACGATTATCTTCTGAAATAAAGATTATTTTTGTGAGCTTGATGGTGCATCCATTAGTCAAGGATTTAGTTCAGGGACAATATGTAGCATTTACAGATTTTACATTTATGCATTGAGAATATTTTAGTAAATCTGTACAGCTATAGTCTACATGGACTAGAAGCTTGGGGGGGTGTTAATGAAATTTTCAGGAAGTTGAACTTAAAGCTTTATAACATATTATTGAATCGAAAAGAATTGCAGATTATACAGGAGTGATATATCCCTTAAATATCAAAAGCTCTCATTATCCCATTATAAGGTGATGCTTTACAGATCTCAGCACTGAATGTTACACAGTTAACGTTAGCCTTTGACTTGTCTAATTGCGAGGGGAGAAAAGGCATGTTACGACTTCTTATCCTAGCAAATTTAATCATGATCATAGTTAAGTTTATCAATTTTTAACTTATCTTTTACTTTTACATGGGGAAACAGGGATATATAGAAGCTTAATTTAGCTTTCTATTTTTTTTCTTTTTGTTACTGTTCTCATTGCCAAATAAAAATGGCTGATACAGACATAGAAGCCTTGGATTTACGATTTGAAAATTCCTTCCCATTTATTTTCTTTGGTTCTAATTTGATGTACCTGTTGGAAAGATGCAAATTAGCAAAATTCTTCCTGTTGTGACACAATGATTGAAAAATTGTGGATTTAGCCTGCCATCACATTGCAAAAACTTTACAGGAAGGCTTGCTGAAATTTTTAAAGTGGAATTTAAAGTGGAATTTAAAGTGGAATTTAAAATTTTAATGTTTGTTAACTGTTCTAACCTTGATGGTTTCTTTCTTCTAATTTCAATTCCTCCTGCAAGATACTGACATGGTGCAAAAATGAAAGAGTACTTAAGCCAAAAACTCTGTGCAGTGCCCTCATTTCTGGAAAGCAAGCTTTGTGTATAACTATTGCGTGTTACCTAACAATAGTTTTGTAAATGGGAAAGGGGAATCTATAAACATATAAATAATACAGGTTTATATTTTTTGTACATGTACATTTTTAAATGGAAAGAAATAAATGTTCATAAAGTATAATATTTTGTTGATCTTTTTTCTCCACAGATGTTAGTCATCCCTGGGTATTCATTTACATTCCTTCAAAATGTAAATTGAATTATATATTAACTACTTGGGTTATATTATGCCTAGATTCACACAGAATACATCTAAATCTAGTTTAACAATACAGGCAGTCCTCATTTAGTGGCCATTCACCATTACAACAGTAGTGAAAAAGTAATTCTACAACCAATCCTTGCTTCTACCTTTGGAAATCTGTTGCTGGTCCCAAATGTGGTCATTAAATGAGGACTACCTGCACAGAGTGCTCATCTTTACAAAACATGCCATGTCTGAATAAATAAACTATTATAGCTTATTTCACATGTGACAGCAACCTTATTTTAGTCTAGATTGGGACACTAACCTTATTTAGCCTAATCTAGTTTATGTGAACCCAGTCACTAAGTGTTAAATTAGCCAACCACGGTTTAGTTTAATCACTAGAGCAAACTCAACTCCAAGAGCTTATACTTCTTGTGAGCTTCATTGGCACCACATTCCAATCACACGTCCTTATTAATAGTGAGATATGATTCAAAAGGCAGTCATCTGGGCCATGATGGAATGAACAGCAGATGTGACTTTAACTGTAGTTGCTAGGACAGTCCTGGGTTTTCTTATTGTTTGTTGTTACTTGGCCACACTTTAAATTCATACTCAAACTCATAACTGTGGAATTGCCGCAGCCAATTGTCTAGCCAAAATGTGGCAGCCAGCAATTAAGTGAACATGCCTTTGACATGCTAACAAAGCAAAAGACATAAAACCTTCTTCTAAACCACCAAAAAGCAAGTCCCTGTGCTATCACTGGTCTTTTCCCTCCAACTTTCATTTTGACAATAATTTTATATCGATTTCTAAAATAATTGTACTCTTTCTGGTGAAGTGGTAGGTCTTTCGTGCCTCTTGCTGTCAGAAACCATGAATATTGCATTTATCTGAAAGACCACTGCCATTTTGACTTTTCTGAGCCCCTATGGACATCCATAGGCTGTATGAGAGCAGGAATATTCAGAATACTTTGAAATCATGCTGGGGGCTTCCGAAAATGATTTTGGTTTTCCTCAAGAAAGATGGAACTGAACTTTCTAGAAAGTGTAACAGCAGTGAATAGTTGGAAGGGAACAAAATTTAGGGGCACCGTGACAGATATGATATCTGCATACCTTTCAAAAACATTGGGTTATAGTTACATATTCATAAAAAGAAAAAACTAGAGTTATAATCAGGTGCAATCCATTATTCCAGTATGAAAAAGTACCATGTCACAAAATGGTATACAATACAAAATTATTTAAAATTCAACATTTAAAAACAACATTTGTTCAGCAGTAATACAGTAAAAAATCTTACTTTTCTTCAAACAATATTGTTCATGTTTGGCATTGTAAAAATACATGATCACAGGTTCACTGTTTTCTCTTTGATTCTACCTCTCTCTTTTTTTAAACAACAATGTTGCTGTTTAAGTGTCTGCATATATTATACTGCACTTCAATATACATTAAGGAACACGTGGGCTCCATTCCACTGCTAAAACAAACAAACAAATCATGAGGAAAAATACCTGTCCCACATCAATAAGACAATATCAAATTTTTCCTTCTGGTCAGTATCCATGTGCATGAATTACTCTCAACTGACTAACATATCTAATTTTGATTATGATATCAAATCTAAACGCTTTTTTTGGGGGGGGAAATTAAACAGATCTAGGAAACACTGGGTTCAATATAAAAAAAAAGTTAAGCATGTTTAAAGCCATCTTGCAAGCTGTTGATATTTACTAATTCATCAATGCATGAAATTGAGTTGATAAAAATAATTCAATATAACAACTTTTAATGTATCTGTTTAACATAAAATTATACATCAGCTATTTTCCAAATGGAATCTCCACATCTGTTTTGGACTTCAGCTTCTAAGATTCCCAGCAGCAAGATGAATAGCGCGCTGGCTGAGAATTCTGAAAGTAGCTTCCAACATATTTCCAGGGCAGGATGGGAAAAGATAATACATGTGGATAGGAACTTACAGAAATGACAATTTTTCAGGATCAATTTTTCTATGAAAAGACCAATATGGAGGGAGGGAGGGAGGGAGGGAGGGAGGGAGAGAGGAAGGAAGGAAGGAAGGAGAAAGGAAGGCAGACTTTTCAGGCAGATCATAATAACAAGTTCCAATTTTAAACAAACAAGTGGACAAATATGAAATGTAAGTTCCCTATACAAATAAAAACAACTGCATCATTTGTGCATCATTATAGCAATAGGGTAGAGAGGAATAATCAGTTTAATTAACATGCAGGTCTCAATACTTTTAATAAGCCAAACACTAAGGATTCAAATTTAAGTAGCTTTTTTCCCTTACATTTTACAACAATATGGCCACTACCAACACACACTAGGATCACAGTCAGTACTGCTTTAAAAATGCAAATCACACTGTTAAGACTTTCACAGAATTTGCATATCATGTGAATGATGGACGGAAGAGCTCATCCAATAGGAAATTAGTCAGTACATTTAAAGTTATTTTCAGAACAGTAAATACAGAAATACAGATGCATTTCTCAGGGTAGGAAAAATATATTCCAGCAAAAAGCATAGAAAAGGAGACCATGAATGCCATGCTCTGGGACACAGAAATTATATTATCATTCATCGAATCAGCTCTACTTCTCAAATGAACTAAGTGGGTTATGTTCTACAGATATGCTTTAACGTATCATGCTGAACATTTAAAAACAATATATACTTTTTCACTTGATTCCTGAAAGGAAGTAACACCCACAGAAGCCACTTTTATCGATGGATTCCTTAACTTGATCAGGAAGCATGCTACATAGTTTGGATACTGATGACCACAGGAAGGCATGGTTGATTCACACTACACACATAGAAAAAGGGCTGATTTGTAACACATCCACAAATCTGAGGCCATCTAGGGCTAGTTAACTGTACTCAAGTCCTCCTGAAATCAGAGACTCATATTGATCATGACCGATGTGTCTCAGAGATGTCAATGAAACACAGCCATGACCAGCAACCTCTAAACTAACGTCAACACACTGATATCTTTACTGCCATGGAAATTCTGTAGATAGCAAAGCAGCATTTATTGTGTTTCAAATTTGTTCCTGAATCTTTATTCAGTTCTAAGATTGCATGCACTACCCTAAAATAACTGAAAATAGAACGGAGCAATCGGCTCCAAAAATGTGTGATAATACTGGAAATTAAAGGAACGCTCCCCCAAGCTTTGCATCAGCATCTCCAAAAGGCTGCGATCAAAATCCCACAAAAGCAAATGGAAATTGTTCTCAATTTAATATTTACCTGCAAAGGCCCACAATGAAGCCAGAAGTATTAAAAAGGAACCCTGAAATGTCTTTCAGTTGGGTGCTTGCATATATGTTTGTGTGAAAACAACTCAAAATTTGGCATGAATTGTTTATTCTTGATAAGTCAGCTCTTCAACAAGAATAAAGGAAAAAAAGGCCTTGGCAGTCCTGCAGGGTTGCCAGCATTGCAACAAGTTGTCAGAGCATGGAGAGCTATGGACTGACAATGCACATCACTGTTTAAACAGCACTTAAGACTGAGTTATGACTCAAAGACAACCATCTTGTGATTGGTCTCTAGGAACAAAAGACTTCCCTCCATCTTCTTTCTGACACAGCTGCTGACTGTTGATTTAAGATAAAATATGAAAGCTATGTTGTAGAAAAGTCTGCATTTTATGCCTGATCACAACTTTTTCCCATTCAGAGATGTCCGTGCAGTGGATATAAAGATGGTGGCCACAACTGTGCGATGGAGACCTGAGCTTTTTTACCTGCATCAGGGACACACGTTACATGAATCAAGACAAGAATTCCGCAACTGTCCCACTCAGTGGACATCCAGACTTCCCCTGGTCTTACATCTTTTTATAGGAACAATGGAAATCTGAGCACATACAGTAAATGCAAATGCTGGACAATTGTATCTGGCGGAGATAGGAAAGGTAGGCTATTTTTTTCTTTTTCTGCAAAATCTGTGAGCTGGGGAATCTGGGTAATGTGGAGAGAACTGCAGGGTAGAAGAAAACATTACTGTTGGAAATTTCCTACTCTTCCTCAGGGAAGGAAGAGTAGTATTCTCCTAGATTACTATTTGTTCCATAAACAAAGGGGGTCTCACTGCAGCCAACTCGCTGCATCCAACTTGCTACAGCCAATTTGCCAAGGGACAATTTGCTGAGGAACAAGAGTTATACTAATATTGAAGAAATGATGGAATATAATAAAGAAAGGATGCCAAAGGAGGGACAAAATCAAATGCGAATGACAAAAATTAAAATAATTTTTAAATTATTTTAAATAATTAAATTGAACTGTTGAATTGTTCCATGGCAAGTTGTCCTCCAGCAAGTTGACTGTGGCGAGTTGTCCTGTGGCAAATTGGCCATGGTGAGTTGGCCGCAGCGAGTTGTCCCCTTGTGAAAAAAGGAACCCTTGTATTTCCAGAACACCAATTTTGGAGGAGAAAGGAAATGTTAATATACCAGTTAAAATCTAGCCTTACTTCTCTTCCCTGCAGATGTTCTCAGGACTTTAGCATCCAAATATTCTGCTTCCAATCATTAATATAAAAATATATTCTGTTCTTCATATTTTAAGTAAGTAGAGGAAACCACACACTGAGTTCCTAAATCAGGAAACGAGGCTCTGGGCCAAAAGATTTGCCATGCATCCAAGCAAATGGATGAACACAGCTGCTTAAACAAAAGGCAATGTTTTTTTAAAAAAAGGGGGGGGACCCAAGACACATCTGGCTGCTTTTTAGAAAGAACAAATTGTGGCCATACCCTTGCATGACCTCAATTAGACTTTTGGTAGATTTGCTTTTTTATTTTGAAATCAGCTATTGAGACAAATGATTTAAAATACTCTTAAGCAATCTTACGGAAATTCATTTCTTCATAAAGCAAAACACTTTAGAAATTTGGTCAGAAATTCTTTAAATTCACAATGAGGGGCTTGTGAGACTCGTCATTAAAGAATGGCTAAGTTCCATCCTAACTTTTAATACAGTGGAACTTCTATATCAAATACTGTAGTCAGTTGGACTGGTGAAAATATAAACCATTTACTGCTTCTCTTATATACAGTTTTACCTTGCCAACATTATGTTCATTAGTTCAATAAAAATATCCAGGCATAAATTTGTTAGGTGCCCAGTGCTCTTAAAAATCAAAGATGTTTTTGGGCTCTGGCTTTTTATTTTTAGAAGAAAAATAACACACTGCCTCATAACGGCACAAAGCGTTTTGCAGAGTGTTCTTCTTGATTGCAACTCCTGGACGTGGAACAAATTGATTCTCAGCTCTCTAAATTCACAATTGAGAAATCATATATAATTTCCCCATCCCCTTCCCCAATTTTTTTTTAAAACTGTAAATCTAATTTTAGTAGCCAAAAAAATAAAATTCAGAAGCATGATTCCTCAACTCTTTGGGGATAAACTTTACATATCTCTTCATGCAACCTTCAAAAACCTCCTAAAAGCTGAAACTTCTAAAAAGTTTCAGCTCTGTCTCTTCCAGGCCAAGACTGCTGCATCTCTTATGGTTTTTAGAGGCCAAAAAAGCAATTAAAAAAACAACAACAAGGCCACAAATCTAAAAGTTCAGTCAACCCTGAGTTAAATGCTCATGAGAGGAATTTGTCCAATTTCCTTTTTGGGTGGAGTTCAAAAAATATGAAGCAAAACCCAAATAAATATTTTAAAAAGAATCCTTCTTACCATAAATAGTACTAATCACCTCACAACCAACACCTCGGTTGAAACCTTTTACACAAGCAGTTTCCTTACTGAAACAAATTTAACAATTTAGGTCGAAAGCAACTATTGTCATTTACAAACACTGCCTCCGTTCCCACTTAACTATGCCAATAAGACCTTCTTTTTCATCTGCAGTTCTTCTTTTACATGTCAAGAGACCCTGGTGCATTTCAAGGTAAAAAAGAGGCCCCTTAACCAGCTTATTCCCAAGTTCTAAACTGAAGCTGCTGCCTGACAAATCATGAAAGCAGACAGTTGCTTTGGGAAGGGTTCCAAAATGTTTATAAACTCCATTGTGTCCATCCATTTGTCTTCAACGTAGCTAAAGTTTTGTAGAAGGGATTTCAAGGAGATGGAGGAGAAGATAACTGTATAATAAAACAGTTACCTTTGGACAAAAAGCACAAAGCATTAAAAAAAATCCAGTGTGTGTGTGTGTGTGTATTTATAAATACATTTCAAATGGTATCCTGTATTTTAATTAAGACGTACATGAGTCCTATATTTTACGTCTTTTGAGGTGCAACTCAGATCGGCATTTTTGTGAAAGTGCCATCACATGGTGAGCATGATGAATTTGGAAGAAACACAGGCTGTTTTACAAGCTACTGTACTTCTGGGGTATGAAAATTATTGAGGTGGGGAATCTACCTTGGGAGAACTCTTCCCCCGCCTCTCCAGAACTTGAAATGCAGTCACATCAATCTACTCCTTTGGTGCCAAGGGCTTAAATCATGTAATTTCTTTGGACCCTTTTCCATTCGAACTGGGGCAAAACTACATGTCACAAAGCAAATGCTAATATTGTGTAAGAAAGGGAATTACAGCACAACAATCTTAACCCCTTCCAATTCTCCATTACAATATTCCCTTTCTCCTCTTTTCGTGCCAGTGGGACTCCAAAATCATGATGATGGAGGAAATTGCCTTGGCAAGATATTTAGCTGGTGCCTAAATGGTTAAATATATAGATGTCTTCCCTGCCAGCTGATTCTCCTTTTTGCATGTAATTCCAGATCTCTAATTCTTCCCTGGAACAATGCCCTGTTTCCCATTTCTATTGTTTTTCTAAAAGCCAAGCTTCAAGACTGAAGTTAAAGAGGGAAATGGCTTTGGCGTGGCAGTGGAAGAGGAAAAGATCATGTATAACCATGTCTTTCCTGCCTGCTGATTTCTACTCTACAAATCTATCTTAGTAAAGTTACATGCTTAGAAAATATGTCTTCAATTATATTGGAATTACTGATTCTCCTCAACTAAGTACAAACAAAATAAGGCTCTGTAACATGCAAGTACAATATTCTATTATCACTAAATCCTCTCATTTTCCTGAAGTTCTTCAAAGCAAGAGGCCTTCCATATTAAAAAAGTGCCTTCATTCTCATCTACTATGGCATGCATTACTCCCAATATTTAGCTCAGTTTTCTTCAGCTCAGTTCTCAACTTGCACAATTACTCTTCCTGATTCAAGATGCTAAATGATAATCAAGATAATGATAAATAAAATATAATTCTCCTCTGCCCTTTCTCCAAACGAATCTCTGTTTAAGTATAAGGAATTTCATTTGTAGAATCTGGGTTTTTTTTAAAAAAAATAGCAGAAATACTTATATGATCTGTACAAACCCATTATTTTGTATAATTTTACAAATGGTATGGCATCTCTGAAGGGTACAGCATAGGCTAGTGTTAATTGTTCCTTATCATTAATTTTATTATAACTCACAGCTTTGCAGACAAAACATTAATTGTGTATTACTTAAATTTAGCTCCATAGTGCCATTGGTCCCTTTGTTGCAACATTCAGACTGGAGGACTGAATTCACCATCATTTAGAAAAGGAGTTTCATACCTCATATACTGATCACTAAGGATTTCTTAGAATGAATGCATATATTTAATTTAGCATCTTGGCTTCTGTATTGATAAATAAGATTTGCACTGGTTTCTTCAATACCAGTAATAGTACTTCTGTTGCTGTTATGGTTCATTGAAATAACCCTGATTCCTGAAGATATCTATCTTGGCAACATTTTCAGAAATAGACTGCCAATGCTTTCTTTCTAAGTGTGAGAGAAGATTGGTCCAGAGTCAGCCAGCTGGTTTCCATGTCTAAGGCAGAACTAGAACTCAAAGTATCTCAGCTTCTAATCTAGCACCTTAGCTAACAGACCAAACTGACTCTTCATGTACTTCTCACAGCTACGAATTTAAACCTAAGTCCTAGCATAAGGTAGTTTTCGAATATCTTTAAGGAAAACGTGTAGTGAATAATACAGCCTATGTCTAACCTCACATGGTAACAGAAATGTGTATATAAGGTGTCTTGACCCTAGATCTCATATAAACATTAGCACATTCTCCCTGGCAAATGTATTAAGCTCCCCAAGATGACTGGCCTCTTTGTTCACTAGAATGACATTCAAAAAATCTTGTTTGGCATTCCCCAATATTAGAAGGTACATGGTAGCTATTGGGGCGAAGACACTCATTAAACGGACTGTAGCACCATCTGGATCTAGCCAATTCTCCAATCTTTACTGCCAGTGAATCTAACAGGTACTTCCCAATGGCATACCTAATCAAACTTGAAGTACCTAATCAACAGAGAGATTTTACTCTGGAATGTCATGCCCTCCTCTCAGCTGTCTTTGAAGGCCAATACAGTAAGATTTCCTATCCAGAGAGATGATGCCCCTGTGCTACCAGACGCACAAAAACAATAGAGCGTATACTTCTCCACTGCCTCTTTTGCAAAGACGTTCATATTAGCCTTATCTCTCCACTTCTGCATACATACCCAGAGTGCACAGGACAATTCTTCCCCTTCCTGCTGCTTTCAAACACTAACCTTGCTATAACATAGAATATTGTCAGGTTCTGTGCAGTGGTGCTAAACGTCCATCGGATGTTCCATGAACTAATAATAATGAGCATTTAGTTCATCACACAAGAATTCTCTTTACTATGATAGATTTAGTTTGCCACACGCCATCCTTCATGCTCCCTTATACTCATCTAATGCTTCTACCCCTCCTGTTAGATTTCTTTTAGACTATTTTGTTTTATAGCTTTTGGGTTTTTTTATAATTACTTGATGTATGTTCTATGCTTTTTAATTGACTGCACCCCATCCTCCTTATGCTGGTCTTTGACTGTAATAAAGATTTGATTGATTGATGGCAATTATTGGCTGACTTCGGTCTTCTCCACATGTGCCTCAGATCTTACAGAGTTTTGGAACCAGCTTGGAATTGGCAAACTAGACATGACTTAAGGCATTAACCCAATTATGAAATAAGTCCTCTTCATACTCAGTGGCACACAGGCCACAAATAATTACAATTTGAAAAAGGATGCTGTTGTGACAATTGCACTCTCTGTAATCCAGAATGCATGCTAGAGAGAGTGTAAGTACAACATCTTCATGGCTGGCCATGAAGCAGATAATGCCACAAAAGAAGGCAAAGGTAGCCTTAAAAAGGCAACACCAACCATGAATGTTGTTCTGGCAAAGAGATACATGAGACAAAAGAAACAAATCAGAAAGACACAAAGTAATACAAACATCAGTTTTAAAACTGTCCAGCACTGCTGGGATCACACTGAAGGAGACGGACAATAGATGGGTCGCTTTTGGCTCCTCGAATGAATTCTTCCAGAGAAAGTTTTCCTAGAAAATAAGCACAGATGTTGGTTTGGGTCTTCAAAATAAATATGAATCATCATTACCTATTATTAAGTTCAGATCGTATGCTATGCCATAAGTTAAAAAATACAGTGGTACCTTAGTACTCAACTGCTTTGAAACTCATCAGATTTGGTACTCAATACATCTTGATGTGACTATTCTGTCCCGGTACTCATCGTTTGTTTGGTACTCAATGCAAAAGCTAGAACTTGTCAGTGTCGGTTGCCTTGTGTCTCATTACATTATTCCTTATGGAAAAATTTGTTTGGTACTCATCATGCTTCCCAGAACCAATTAACAATGAGTACCAAGGTACTACTGTACCTTTGTTCTCCCAACAGGCTAATTCAAAACAAAACATATTATAATTGAACATGGTAGTCCAATTCATGCAACACGTCGAATCATAATTTATCTGAGGCTTGGTTTAATCCCTGTGATTTGTAAACTACATTTTATGGTTTAATATGGAATGCAAATTTAGCCAGTATGTACAAGCAAGTATAAACCTATCACTACTTCCCTTAAAAATAACATCTTAATTATGATTGCCTCTATATAGGAAATTTCTGCAATGTAAAGGATTCTGAATTAGTAAAGGAGGCAACCACAACTTCTTCCACCCATTTTCCCATCTGATCTTTTGAGCCATATCTTTTGCTTAGGGTTGTTTAGGGTCCCCCTCCAAACCCCAGGCTGTGGCCCACTACCGGGTTGCGGCCCAATTGGAACTAGGCACACAAGTGGCATGTGCGAAACGCCACACATGTACGTGACAGGTACTTGTGTTCATGCATTAAGCTCCACTTGCGTTCGCACAAAATGGAGCTGTGCTCACACGTGCACATGTACCTGCCATTCACACTGAACCATCCCCCCTCCCCGCACTGGACGCCAAGCTGGAAAGGTTAGGGACTGCTGTTTTAGCATATTTGTATTATACTCCCTTTCCAGGTGAGGACAAGGGCAAGGGAACCTTTTGGTTTAAATGGCCAAGAGAGGCTAATATTCAATAGCAAACTTAAATATGAAATCCTTATCTTACACTAGCTCAGATATTGTTGACACAGCTTATTATTGTGTACTGTAGCTAAAGACTTCTGAAAGTGCTGGGCTACAACCCCCAGAACATCTAGGAGGTCATATTGGGAAAGCTTGATCTGTTCAGATAGGCACTAGTTCTCCAGAAACTTAACCCATTTGCTCTTAAATTACAGATGCTGAAAACTAAATCTGAGTCTCCTTCTTTGCAGAAGATGATCTTTACTACTGAGAAATGGTTCCTGCTTCAAAAGTGTTCTAGTCTCAAGAACTGAGAAATATCAAGTTTGATGGCAGTGATTAGTTATGGGGCATTTGGCATCTGCAAAAACTGAATTGTTCAAGTATGGCTTAGGTAAACAAAACCTCTCAATAGTTCATGCAATTAGTTAACGTCTTTCCAAATTGATCTGTTACTTTGGAAGTGAAAAATTACCTACAGTTCAGGAGAAAAAGTTTTGAGTCAGTCAAGACACTGAGCTAACAAAGCACAATGATGCTAAGAAAGATAATTGGAAGACATATTTATAGCTTTCATAACAGCATTATAAAATAAATATCTTTCTAATTGTATTATAATCAATCTTTAAAAGCAATTTTGAACTATTTCCATACAACCATAAAAAAGATTTGATTTCTTTCTTACTCATAGATTTGGAAGCATGTTTAAAGGAACTGAGGAATAGATTTTAGTTGTAATGCTTCCAGGATTTGTCTTGCTGTGCCATTATAACTGGGAGAGAGAGGTGTTCTTCCTGGCTTAAATCTAAATCCTAATATTTATCTGAGTAATGGGATGAGTTGCAAGACAGCAACCTAACAAGAAGCAGTATTTGGCTTATCAAAACTTTTTCACAGTAACACTAACCATCATTCTTTCACAGAGGTTTATTGCTGGATCTATAAATCAATGGCATACTCCTACTTATTCAACTCTGCTCTTCAAAAGGCATTGAGAGATCAGAAACAACAGAAGCAAGTTAAAAGGAAGATAATCCAAAGATAACTTACCGTCTCTGTTGGTATCCATCTGGCGAAAGATTTTCTCAGTTCTTTTCTCTGGTGTTGATTCATCTTCTGGCATCTTCATAACTGAAGAAACCATCTTGTAGATTGCCTAAAAAATGGAATATGAAAAGGAAGGGTCTAGAGTTCCATAATTTCAGAAACTTCAATGGGAATTCTGTGCATTGGCAGATCTATCCCAGGTAGCTTTCAGGAGTTTAGGTAACGAAAGCTGCCTCTTCTATCCTGGACTTTAACAGATATACCACACAATTCTCATTATCCCCCAAAACACATTGAGATGAAGACATAATGATTATCAATGGGGTTATTAACCAAATGATATTTTGCTAGTGGAATTTTATTGCAGTTTAAGGGTGGATCTTCCTTAGAAAGCCCTCTAGATGATTTGCTCAGATTCTACAATTATAAGGGAAGATTTGTTTTTTCCAAAAACTATAATTACAAATTGTCTTGGTTTGCAGCAAAAGCATCCTTTGGTTAATTCACCTAAATGTTATCCTTGTATTATGATCACTGGGAGAACCTCACTCCAGCTCAAGCAAGTTAAAGCATGGGCAAAAAACTGAGCTGAACAGGATCCACAATGCAATCCATACCTTCCTATGGGGCACGCAGAGGAACAATTCTAATTCCAGTTATTGAAAATTAAATACTACTGAAAATTTAGTTCCATATAAATAAGCATGTAATTATAGCCTTAAATCGATTTTCCCACCAGTACACAGAGATCTTGGTTTCCCTAGTCCCTTTGTTTTCAATTACACATCACACCTGTAAACTTTATGCTATACTTTTTTGTACATGAAAAGACTTACTGGAACCACTTCTTCTCCCATCCCTATTGGTTATGTCAAAACACTTGTTGCAATAACCAATAATAGAAAATGCTGAATGAGCAAAAATAAGTGCTCATTATTTACAGCATTAACTACTGAACAGTAGGAGTAAAAGTTAATGACCAATCCAATATGTACTCTAATTGTATATTTCTTGCAAAGAATGTTTTTGTGTTGATTTACTGTAAAGATTCAGTATATTGTATATTTAAAATAAAGGGGGGGGGAAATAAAGCATCCTTAAAAATATTACTGTACAACTAAAAAACACTAACAGAAAAAAAAATCTTATCTGAAAAAAAAAATAGAACGATGATTATTTTGTTTAAAGAAGTACAGTAATGCCATACCATTTTTTGAAAATAACTCCTACTGAACACTAGGAGATTTATGTGATGCAGGTATACATAAAGTTGGATTGCAAGTATAATAAATGTGTACCCTCCTAAGTATAACTTAAGGAAACCCTATTCTCTTCCATGAAGAAGCAAGTCCATTTAATATGCTCTGAAATGTGTTCAAATACTGACATGTGGTTGAACCTTAGAATATATCTTAACCATGAAGTCTTAAACATCTCCATTGAAAATTAGTTTTGGTAATTATAGTTATTCTCAGTTAATTCCGCACAGTACTACAATCCTATATTACGCGTGTATATTAATTTTTCCAATACTGGACATTTAAAAAATGTTTTTTTTATTTTTTTATTTACCAGTTTTTATTTCTAAATTCAACTGCTACTCAGTGAAGTCAAATTTTTGCATTTATGCAAAAGCATTTATGGTGGCCCTAATTGAGGCACAAGGGAAAAACTGAATATTGAACAGAAATAGCATCAGGAGAGAAGATGCCTACAGATCACAGGAAAAATGCTAATACAGATTTTCCTCAGGTTGGAGAAGACTTAGATATAAGAGAATAGCCTTAGTATATGATAAAGTAGCCTTTAATACTTTTCCAGAAATAAGCGATTTTTTTCCACTGCAATGTGCCACACTATATCTAAGTTTATCTATATTTAACACAGAAGAAATTCAAATTGCTTCCTGATAGACTGGTCTAAATTGTCTTTTGCCTTCCCTTTCCTTCCTTCACCTTGCCATTATTGTGAGCAATTCCAACAAATACTATGGTAATGGCACAAGTTGCCAAAAATAATAAAATTCAACATTAAACTTGGGAACTCTAATATGAAATCAAATTGGCAGGTAACAAAGGGAAACATAAGAACAGTCCATTAAAAATATGAATTTCAGAAAGCTAGTTAAAATAGGCTACTTATAGAACTACAAAAAATAGTTGCTTTATGCTAAAATAGATCTCTAAGAAAATCTTTCTGACATCTGACATTTTTTACTCCTCCCAGAAACAAATTGGAAACTCAAGAGCTTGTGCCACAACTTTGCTGGCCCACATCTCATTTGAGACTGTAGTAATGGTTATCAGATAATCCTCTGGCCTCAATTCCACAGAAGGGACATGAAATAACACCAGTTTAGCATGCCACCTGGGATAGATGAAAGATTTATACTAACACTTTATCTCAAATACTCTGGGGTGGTGAAATCCACGTGTTATTGTTTAAATGGTGGTAGCAATAGCACAAAGAACACTTCAAAATAGACAAAAGAAGACAGGTGTCAGCTCAAGGAACAGAGCAACTTTAAAGGTGATGAAAGGAAAGAATGCAGCACAAGTAGAGAAATGAGGATAGGAAAATTCACCCCTTTGTAGGAGAAAAAGATTATGGGGACAATGTTATCTATCCAGTTTTTATTCCAACAAGAATAATCAGGATTTCCAAAGCTTACTCCAAGGGTATTGAAATTGTAATCTGAGCATCGGGTTGGGAAAGGTGATTTTCACAACAACATGGTAACTTAAGTTAGGCTGAAGGTCTTCCACTGATTTCTGATTTGAACCTTGTCACTTCAAGTGCTAATCCAAGGTTAACTGCTGCAACATATTGGTTTTTTACTGGCTCGGCTATAACCATCCATACTGCACATACCCACACTAGCCAAATAAGGAATCAAGATTCTGTAATACAAAGTAGACCAATCCGAGAATATAATTTTCTAATTGCTTTGATTTTCTAATTGCCTTGGTTACTGTAGATCTCCTTGTGTGTCCAATCACACTTGGCCAATAAAGAATTCCATTCCATTCTACTTTACTTTTTCAGTACAGCTGACAGCCAGTTTCTTGGTCACACAGGGAGGGATTACAGATGACAGAATGATATAATTTACCTATCAAAATTTGGAACAATTAGATAAAACAAAATTTATACATAGAATACAATTTCTTATTTAATGGATATCTGAATATCTTGGCAGAGATACGATTTTTCTCTCTACTCTAGCCAGTGATTAAATATTAATATTATATGACATTTTTATAGCGAATAGAACATGGTAATTTAAGCACGGTGAAAAATTTAGTCATTCATTGTTTGTGGAGGGAGGGAGGGAGGGAGGGAGGGAGGAAGGAAGGAAGGAAGGAAGGAAGGTTGGTTGGTTCTTATAAGTGATACATACCTGGACTATTTCTAACATTTCTGCTTTGCTGATGTATCCATTTCCGTCCAGGTCATACATACTGAATGCCCACTTCAGCTTTTGCTCCAGTTTCCCTCGGGACGTTACACTCAAAGCTATGATAAATTCTCTGAAATCTATTGTTCCATCGCCGTTTGCATCAAATGTACGGAACACGTGTTCAGCAAATTTAGAAGCGTCCCCATATGGAAAAAAATTCCCATAGATTTTCTTAAATTCCTCCATGGACAAATGTCCACTTGGGCAGTCTCTGAGAAACCCTTTGTACCATTCCTGGATCTCATGTTCAGTAAAGTCTGTGCTTTCTAGCAAATCTTGCATCACTTCTGGGCGTAACTTGCTGTTCTGTTTTCCCATGGTGGTATCAGGATTTTATCTAAAGAAGAGAGGGGGAAAAAGCAGTTTAGTCTCTTGTTTACAAAACCAAGGGATGATGAATAGCGTGGGCCTTAGACAACCTTTTAAAGGGCTGATTCTCTTGGTGATGATTAACATTTTCATTTGAAATAACTCAATGCAGTCCACTTCTCCCAAACCAGAAGAATCCCTCAGCATGCAACTGAGAAGTACGAAATTTTGACTGAACTTCCTTAAATTTTGACTGAACTTCCTTAAGTGAACACCATTTTATGTTTTGTAAGACAGTATGGAAGAGAGATCCCTGCTCTTAAGTGAATCTGGGAGGAGACATGAGAGACTGAAGAAGGATATAGGTAGACATGAGCCAATGAGCCAATGCAAAGTCCTACAGGGGGAGGCCTGCTAGGAGGCCCTATTTTCCTTAAGGCTATTTATATCCTGTAGTCCAGAGTTTCTCAACCTTTGCAACTTTAAGATGTGTAGACTTTGACTCCCAGAATCACCCAGCCAGCACATTGTTGGGGGCAATATGATGACTCTGTAAACCGCTTAAAGAGGGCTGTAAAGCACTATAAGGCGGTAAGTGCTATTGCTATTGCTATACTGGATGGGGAATTCTGGGAATCAAAGTCCACACATCTTATAGTTGCCAAGATTTTAGAGACACTGTTGTAGTGAATTGTTTTGTTTACCACATTCATATAGCCATCTATCTCACATTGTTACCGGGAGCGACATACATAATAAAACAATTATCTATTTCCAGATGGCATAACCAAAAGGGGTTTTCAATAAAATGCCAGTATCACAAATATCACCCTAAAAGCTAATTGCAGGCATATTAACCTAGTGATCCCCAAATGATTTTTGACTGCAATTCCTACAAGCCATAGCTAAACTCACTGTTTAGAGGTCTTGGAACCTTTAATCTAAAACACCTGAAAATACTTATGGGGGGATTCAATAGTAACAGTGGCATATCTGTTCCATTGATCATAGCCAGGGCAAGGCAGATTCATACAGACTTTCTGCAATGTAAAGAACAGAAGGGGTTACAAAATCATATTACTCAACTAATTCGATTAGCAACGTCCATATAGTAGAGACAACATTTCTTATGTTTAATGCATATTATTGTAAAAATTAGTGATGCTATTCTATTGTTCATCAGGTTTCTGTGACTATTATGACATAAATTTGTGAAAGTTTACACAGCACTTTTCAGGTAAAAATAAAAGATAGAGAATGTGATTAAGAATTCAATGGAGTATGAATTTTTCCTTTATATCCTACTCCTTTATATTCCTTAATGACCAGCTATCAAATCCAGTTAGTCATTTCAAACTGATCTCGGTAAGATTCTTCAATTTTTTTTAAGAAAAGAAAAAAGCCAATAAAACACACATTTATAAAACGGGAACTTCTTTTCCACAGAAAGTTATTAAAAATGTACCCCAAGCATAGTTCTAATGTCCACATTTATAATTAAGTTATGAAGGTTGGATTTCATTACCAGAACTTTGCTGTAGACATAATAGATCTAAGAAATTAAAATCATGCCATATATTTATTTTATTTATTTTTTATTTTTACATTTATATACCGCCCCATTCCGAAGACTCGGGGCGGTTTACAGCTTA
>JANHFL010001669.1:21344-40066 GCA_032468155.1 Oxyrhabdium leporinum | reverse complement strand
AGGGAAGTTCTCCTTAATTTTAAGTGTTAATGTATTCGCAGAAATTCTAATATTTTAATTACATTCTCATCTGCAGGCATCTCTTTGTTTTTCCACTGTTGTATAAACACAATTTCCACCCAGTCACATGACCAAGCCATGCCCACCAAGCCACACCCACAGAACCGTTAGCGGAAAATTTTAGATTTCACCACTGGTGGACTTCAGCTCCCAGAAGTGGTATATAAGTCTAAGTGCTATTGCTATTGGCAGAAAAAGTCTTGATTGATTGAAGGTTCTTTATGACTTCTTATACACCATCTAGGTCTTCACACCTTGGTTGCACTTCTTGCTTTAGGACACCTGCTGCCACCACCAGTGAACACCCCACTTGGGGTCCTAACCCGAAGAGAGATAGGTCTCTCACAACCTATGGTGATTAGAAGATAAAACTGAAAAACAATGTAATAATTTTTACAGTGAGAATCTCCTAGATATATAGCTTAGAGGTAAGTAACCAGAGATTTTAGCCCTTCATATCTCCCTTGGGAAATAAACCAATAACACTAGAGATAATAAAATCAAATTTAAGAAAAGCTCCAAGCAGACTAAAAGACGAAATTATGAATGTTTTTACTTGTTGACTGAGGTAGATGCAAGTTAATATACCGAATATTACAAACCAAATTAATATCTTCTTTTCAAGCCCGAAGGATAAAAAGCAAAGCTGAGACAGATGCTCAATTTTTCTAATTTGTATAGACTTTTAAAAAAAGAAATAAGGTTGGCTTAGGATGACACATACACAAAAGGAAGAATTGAACACGATTTCATTCCTAGACTTTTACTATTGTCTTACAGAAACTAGCAATTTTCCAAGGGGGGGGGGAGCTCTGTTTCATTTGTCTGATTTCTTCCAGTTTTGGGGGTAAATATCACTTTAATCAGGTCCTGTTAAGATACTGAACCCCACTCTTGTGCGGTCTGCTTCTCCAGGTTATCCCTATTTCAACTATAGATAGCCCTCAAGTTATGGCAGGAATTTTTATCGCTAAGCAATGAGTTTCTAAAGCATATCACATGGCCGCATTGCTTAGCAACAGCAATCCCTGCAGTCCCCATTGCCATCATTAAGCGGGTTACTAAGCAGGCACCTCAACACAATTTCCTGCTGACTTCCAATTACTAAAGTCAGTGCCTTTATCAACTACCCTGGCTTTGGCACTTGGCTAAACCCAGGCCATCAACTTCAGTAGGAGTTTTTAGTCTGCAGTCATCTCCTCCCCACAAAACTCCAGTTTCCAAGATTCTCTCCTGGAATGTCATGCCTGTTGGAAAATTGAAACCTTTATTCTTCATTCCAGCTGACTTCCTGGAATATAGAAAACATTCATAATAATCCACTTCAAACGAGAAAAATGTTTATACCTCCGCATTCTTTTCCACAAATACCACTTTCTCCAATGGGGAACTCCAGATGAGCTGGCTCTTAACTCCTATTCTGGCTGGGAATTATAGGAGGAAAATACCTATTTGGAAAAGTCTTATTTAAGGTCATCAGGCTTCACAAAAAGCATCTAAAGATAAATAATCTAATTAAAGACATATGGAGAATATATACATATATAAAAAGAGATTCTATATTCCTGGAAGGATTTAAAGCCTGGTTAACAAAATTTATATAGTCTTAAATTTTGAACTAGCTTTTTATTGAAGAAAAGGGCAGTCTAGATATGATTTCATGCGGTTAAGTAAAGATATAACTGCTATCTTGGAGAAAAGTGGAATAATTCAAAGGGTTTCTTTTCCTTTTTCTGTTTTTTACACTAATGCTAATGTGCTAATTTTATTTTGTTTTTATGTATAGTTGCATTTGAATTATAGTCACACATTACTAAAGTTCTCCTTTGTAATTAAAAAAAATTGATACATTTTAAAATTAAATCCATTTTAAAATTAATTAACTAAAAAAGGTACTGCACCACCGTTTTATTGGGGTGTAAAGTAGGTTCAGATAACTGTTAAGAGACCACCATATTACTGTATAATGAACACAGCCTTTTGAAAATGAAAATGAAAATACTGTATCTAAATCTACTTAAATAAAACCACTTTGCAGAAAAATCCACACATCCTGCTATAAATTAAATCCAAAGGTTATAGTTAAGGAGCATTATTTACTTACTTACTTACTTATTTACTTACTTACTTACTTTATTTCATTTCTATAGTTCCCATCTCAGCAAATGACTCTGGGCCACTACAGAAATCAAATAAATAAATAAATAATATGTTCTTTGTATCTGATAGCAAACTCAAAGTGACTGCATTATGGTTCCTCCTTGCCTCTTTCTGTTTTCCAGCCACTTCATCCAATTTTGCTTAACATCTTCATCGCAACACATAGCTAAGGAACAGAAACAGTTCTGTAATAATTGATGAAGGTGAAACTACATGTTCCAAGACAATGTTGCAGGATCCAATTTGGGTTCGTAACCGGGACCAGAGGTTTAGTCTTCCGAGCTTTCGGACTCATATTGGAGCCCATCCTCAGGGAATTTCTCTCTAACAAAGTGCGTGCTTTGGGCTATTCTGTGTGTGATACTTATATGGTGCCTGATTGTGTGTGGCTTTTTAGTTATTGATTGGGGTGCTGATGGCTGACTATTAACTTGTTGGCTGTTGTTTCCTTGTGCTGCCAAGCCCTTTCCTCCTGAGTATTTGATAAGCTGGGGGTAAATCAGCACTCCTGTTGACTGAGGGGCATACTTCCCAGGCTTCAATCACTTCCGTGACTATTTTTGTGCTTGCTCTTCCAACAATCTTAGTAGCTGCAAAATTGAATGTATGTCCTTGTTCATTGCAATGTAAGGCTACCAATGAGTTCAGGTCTCCTTGTCTGACCGCTTGTTTATATTCATGCAATCTGG
Source organism: Oxyrhabdium leporinum (assembly GCA_032468155.1). Taxonomy (NCBI): domain Eukaryota; kingdom Metazoa; phylum Chordata; class Lepidosauria; order Squamata; family Cyclocoridae; genus Oxyrhabdium; species Oxyrhabdium leporinum. Next base: position 37,157 of record JANHFL010001669.1, on the reverse strand, counting down.
TGGTTAGCTTCCTCCCTGTCTGTCCTACATAGTCATGGGGCAATCCATGCAGGATCTGGTATATTACATTGGAAGTATCTCCCGTCTCCAAGCGATCTTTACAATGCAAAATTTGTCCTTGTTCTGTAATAATTTTCAGAATGGCATCAAAATATTGCCCATACTCAGACATGAAAGTTAATTGTGCAATTGTGGCCATGAACTATCTTTTACCCAATATCCATCACTGGATTATCTCACTGGACAATCTTCACTGAATTATCTTCATGATTGGATAATCTGCATTACTGGATTGTTTTTCAACCAATATCCACACCTGTTTTTGCTAAGATTAAAATTAAAAAGAGAGTAATCTACATTAGTAATAGAGATTATTTACTCTGATTTTTTGAGTTGATTTTCATCTCTCCTTTATTACTGTAAAGGAACTCAGCGAGTATACATAATACTCCTTCCTCCTCCTATTTTCTCCATAGCAGAAGAGATTTTATTAAATTACATTGCAAGATTTGAACAACTATATTAATCTAACCTTACAATAAAAATACAGCTGGTATTTCTAGACATGTTTCGTATCTCTCACAAGGCTGGTATTAATCTTGCAACTCTGATACACCTCTTCCCACTCACTTTTACAGTCCAAGAAACTAAAGAGCTTCCCTTGTGAGGCATTTAATATGCCCCATTTTTTCTAGAGACTCAACTGCCTCTTATCTGACTGTTGTCTAGTCCAGGGGTCCCCAACCCATGGGCCATGGCCCATTACTGGGCCAGGGCCTTTTCAAAATTGGGTCACAGGAGAAATGGGCAAGCACTTATGCATGAAGCTCCACTCAGGTGAGTGGAGGGTACTTGCGCTCACAAGCGAAGCTCCATTCATGTGAATGGCGCTTCATACGAGAGTGCCCACTGCTGATGTGAGTGGAACTTCAATAGAGCCGCCAAACTGGAAAGGTTAGGGACTGCTGGTCTAGTCTGTGGTTTTTTCCTCCTGTCTCCCAAGGTCATTCTCACATATCATTACAATGACCAAATTTTTCAAGTCTATCCATGCCTTCTTTTACCACAGGTGGGCAACTATGGCACCTTTATGACCTGTAGACTTTAACTTCCAGAATTCCTCCCAGAATTCTATCAATAATGGCCCAAATTAGGAGCATTGATGGGAGAAAAAAAGCAAAATGGCAGTCTCAACTATATAATTGAAGCCCCACCCCTTTTAAATGACCCTGCCATGCCATACATCTAAAAAGGGGCAGGCTTTGATCAAACAGTAGCAGTCGTCATCTTGACTCTTTTGACCTCCGTTCTGCAGATGCCTATGATGTAAATGGAATACTTGCTTTTGTTTTTAAATTCATACATAAAACAACATCCCAGTCTCCATTTCTCAGAGGAATATTTGTCTTTTCATATATTTTTTCAGGGCAGGTATTAAGCAGACACATGTTTTTTGAGCCCTTTGAGAATGTTCTGAAATCCTTCCAGAAGAATCTGTGGGTTTGAATTAATCATCTGCCAATACAGAAATTAATAAACAAGTAAGGTATTAAATACATACTTTCAAATGAAACAATTTTATAATGCCATCTGTATATCTAATGGACTGAGTAAGAATAACATAATTATACATCTGCTTTTTTTACTCTTATTAATGTCTATAAAAAAAAGCACAATATGGTGAAGGTTGTAGTCATGGCAACCACAAACTAGCCTAAGCAATAAGGAAAATTTGCTCTTACGATTCAAGGTAAGTATCTCGTTCTCTTGCTCCCACCTGCATCCCACTATGTAAAAAAAATAGCACACAAGATTTTACACGTATCTTTTTTATTTTATGATTTCTTCTGCACTGCAGTGGATAATGTTTACATAACAACAAAAATGTAATGTGGATAATTTATTAATACACCTAGGATAAAAGCATTTTCAAACACTGAGGGATAGAAAGCAATGATACAACTAAAGATCACACTGTCTTAAATTCCTGACAAGCCAACTATTAACCAATAAACAAATCCCTTTAAACCAGGGATCCCTTTAAACCAGGGATGTCAAACTCACATTGTCACGGTGGCACCACGTGACATATCAAGACTTTTTCCCATTCACTGAACCAGGCGTGTGCATGGCCAGCGCATGATGCATCCGGCCCACAGGCCAGGAGTTTGACAGCCCTGCTTTAGGCCAATGCAGCAAATTTGATCAACTGGAATTTCTGCATGTTACAGTAAGTTAATACATTGCTGACTTTAAAAAATGGAATTCAGACTCTCTCCTCATCTCTTCCATTATTCATATTCACCATATCTTCCCCCGTCTTCTTCCTCTGCTTCCTTCCCCCCCCCCCTTTACATCATCCAAGTTTCACAATGTACCTTCATTCTTCCCAAATATTAATTCCCAAATATAGGAGTCCATAGAAGGAGAAAAGTGATGCCACATAGGCTACTATGTCATTATGAGAACAAAGGATGCAATTTCTATTAATCAGGGCAAATTCATGGCTCCTGTGGTTGGCATGTGGTTTATCCCACTTTTATTAGTTATAAGTAACTCAAGATGGCAAACCTACCTAATATTCCTTCCTCATTCCCCTAATTTCCCCACAATAACAAACCTGTGAGGTGAGTTGGGCTGAGAGAAGGTGACTGGCCCAAAGTCACCCAGCCACCTTTCATGCCTAAGGTGGAACTAGAACTCACAGCACCTTCACCACTACACCAAACTGGCATGATGATGTCAGGATGTGTGTGATGTCACTGTGCCTTCCACAGGCTTCTATAGTCCCCAGTGGGTAATACTGCTAATCCTGCAGTTCTGATATTCAAATAGAATAGAATAGCAATAGAATGGCTCAACAATAGTACCTGGCTCAACAATAGTAACTGTGAGAGGGCTCTTGGTGTCCTAGTGGACAATCACTTAAGTGTGAGCCAGCAATGTGTTGCAGCTGCCAAAAAAGCCAATGCAGTCCTGGGCTGCATCAACAGAGAAATAGCATCAAGAACACAAAAAATTATAGTGCACACTTGGAATACTGCGTCCAATTTTAATTACTACGATACAAAAAAGACGTTGAGACTCTAGAATACAGGTGTCAAACTTGCAGCGTCACGTTGCCATCACGTGACGTATCACGTTTTTCCCCTTCGCAGAGCTGGGGTGGGTGTGGCCTGCGCGTGATCCATCCGGTCCGCAGGCCACCAGTTTGACACCTCTGCTCTAGAAAGAAGGTAGAGAAGTGCAATAAAGATGATTGACAGGAGGGCTAAAGTGTATCCAATGAATGGTTAAGAGAACTAGATATGACTAGCCTAACAAAGAGAAGAATTAGGATGATATCATAGCTGCCTTCCGGTACTTGACAGACAGTCATGGGGAGGATGTGTCGACTGTGCGGAAGCTCATTAAAGAGAGATCAAATCTGGAACTAAGGATAAATTTCCTGACAATAATAACAGCTTACCTCTTTGATTTGTGGGTGACACATTGCTGGAAGTCTTCAAGAAAAGATTGTACAGTCCACGATGGAATGTCTCCTGCCTTGGGCAGCGGGTTGGGCAAGAAGACCTCCAAGGTTCCTTCCAACCATATGATTCTAAGAAGAGAGGTTTCTTCATATGCTTCAAGCTTTCTGTGAATTGCTACACCTCAGCATGTTTGTAATGACTTAAAATGAAAACTAGATGTGTAGCTGCAAGCTACATATTAATTCAATATCCAATTTTTTAGAAGGTTGAAAGTTCAAGCTAAAATATCTCAGTTAAATGATCTCAGGTTAGTGTGGGAAAAGCCCGTGTTTAATAAAACCATGAGATGCTACTTCCTGTCAGCCAAAGCTAAAATGAGAACAGATAAATCACAGGAGTATTTTGCTATTTAACTCTTCCATGTATTTAAAGGAAAATAAGAGAATAACACAGGGCAAGGAGGCATGTTTTCTAAATCTAAAAAGAAAAAGATAAATGTTTGGACTGAATCTTATATTTGATTGGAACCACTCTGTCTCTCTCTTTGCATTTTACTTTCACATCACAACTATGAACAATCAGAACAGATTATTAAGTGGAAAGGGACTATTGCAACTCTACTAACTTGGATCAGATCACTCCCCTTTTCTAATTGCAAAAAGGGAATTTAGTAACTTAACAGGTATTTTAGGGAAACCTGAGTTTACTGCTGACTTCAAATCTTTGATGTCACAAAAACTATAGCCCTCCCTCCAGCCGTTGAACCAAAGCTGAAAAATTAGGTCACCAAATTTATTGATGTAGAAGCTGAAAATGATACAATTATTATAACAGAACAAAATATAAACTCTTTCCATCAGGGGGAAAGATAGATTGGATCATTTTTTTAGTATAATTGTTTTAGCTATAGATTGCACTTATTTCTTCACATTATCTCTGGTCTCAAGCAATTAAAAATCAATATTCACTGCCTAATCAGCACAAGGAACATCGGTGTGTAGATAAAAAGTGCAGGATTTATTCTACAGTATGTCCTCTCTTGGTCTTCCACTCTGCTTGCTCTTCATTTATAAGATTCCTACCTCAGGGTAATTTCTTTCTACCTGTTTTTCCAGGACTGGAGTCCCTGAGCACTGGTCCCTGACTTTGTTCTGGTAGGGTAAGTGGTAGACTTTGCCCATCCTAACACGTATTTCCTCAAATGAATCTTCTTTCTTCTGAAAGCTATAATAAGCCTGTTTCACTAATCCTTGCTCAAATTACTTTCGCACTCTCAGGAATGTTCATGTACATACACTGATACAGTCTACAGCTACAATCCAGATGTTAGGAATTTTAAAAGGCCCAAGGCTTGCTTAGTTTTGTGAGAAAGACGAGGGTAACCTGGTATGCGCTAAGAGATTTTGAACCAAGTTTCTCCTGGGGGTTTTTTGTTCTAAAAATAAGAGTCACTTTGGAGTGGTGATATCTGTTGCAGAGTTATTAGCTGCCTTTCCCCTTTCCGCTACTCCAGCGTAGCAGGAAATAAAAGGACCAGCTGTGTTTGTATCTTGAAAACAAGAGACAGAAAAAAACTACTCTACAAACAGCCTGGATATCTGGAATTAAACGGAATGGCTCTTTTACAGGAGCATATATCAAGCAATTACCCAGACTCATTTTAAAAGGGCTCTGTAGACATTGTCTTCTCACTGTTCTGAATTTCTCTGTTTCTTCTCTCCATCTTGCCACAGTAAATGCATTTACAGGAGAAAATATAGAATAACTGCATTTATTCTTTGTTACTTATTTGTACTATGTTTCATCCTATTTTTCTGCCTAAATGGTATTCCTGGGAACAGAATTTTAAAAAATCAAAACCACAATACTAAAAACCTTAGAAAAACTGATAAATCCTCATGAACTATTTTAAATTGAAAAGCTCTCACGAAGATGAAAAGGCTGACTCTTCCAAAACGATGAAAGAGTAGACAAGAGGTTGACTACAGGTTCCAAGGGATGCATTCCAGAGCTTGGAGGTATCACATAGTGTCCTCTATTATGTATATGACAAACAAGCATGAGAAAGTGATGACATCTTTAAGGTAGAATCTCCTGCTAACCTTAATATCTTAACAGGTTCCTATTACAGTTAGTGATCTTATAGAAAAAGAATTGACACATCCAAAAATGTTTTTAGCTATTTGTTAGAGATGTTGAGATGCAAAACATATTCTTTTGCATGACATAACTATTTTCAACTGATTGGTACACCCCTTGTTTAATGCGTTTTGTTTTAACCCATCCTAGGAAAGTATTTAGTTTGGAAAAATAAAGAGTATGGGAGTGTTAATCAGTATTAGTTTTAATCTGATTTTTGCTCTGACAGCTACTATTCATTAAAAAGAACTCTAGACTGGCCAGTTTTTACACAATAAGTCTTGCTGTTTACTAAATAGTAATAAATTTTTCACCACGTACGCAGATAATATTTAACTTTTACATATACTAACCCCACCTCTCATTGCACTCTGAGATATTGACATGAGTAAACTTGATGATGAATAGCTCTTTATTACAAATAGAATTGAAGCGAGACATTTCTTGTTCTTGTACACAAATAAAAAAGGAAGAACTTAATGGTAAGTCTAACTCTCATAATGTCTGATTTAAACAAGGCTGCTCTTGAAGAGCATTTATAAGTGGTAGTTTGTCCAAAATATAGCACTTTGGTTTGTAATGGGTACCCCTTGAGGCACCCATCTAATATCTGATTGCCAGACACCATATACAATTCAAGGTGCATCTTAGCATTGTTAGGTTAGCAGATCCGAGCTATCCCTATAAATAAATAGATAAATAAATGTCCTTCAAAGTAAAAGGAAAGCCTGACATCCCAGGTGCTTGGAACAATTTACTAGGGAATCAGAAATATCAGCCCAGTCTGATTTAGACAAACTCTTTTTTCATACATAGGGGAAAAAAAGTCAGATAAACATTGGGGAATCGATGGACCAATCTCTCTTAAAGAAAAATAGGCACAAAATGTCAAGTAATTTGCCTCTGTAGTAAGAAATAGCAATAACAATAGCACTATCAATAGCACTTGGGCTTATATACCGCTTCATAGTGACTTACGGCCCTCTCTAAGCAGTTTACAGAGCATAATCTTCATTAGCAGGCATTGGAAAAAGCTTTCATTTTATAAATTCAGCTTATAATCAAATTTGCAAAAACAACAATCCATCTACAGTTCAGCTTTCAGAGTTTCAGTATGAAGACTCTCTTGCAGAGTTGTCTAATTGTCAACAATATCCATCCAATCCTAGAAATGTATTTAAACATTGTTTTGTTCTGTCTTCTTCTTTTTCACTCTATTTTCTTTATATGCTTTATTCATATAAGTTAAGCTCTTAATAATTGGATGCCAACAAATCAGGTTTTAAGGTGATTTCAGATGAGAATTCAGCCAGCTATCAGTAACCAAAGCAGCTTTAGGACTAACCTCAGGATCAATCCAAGTAATCCCTCAGCTAAGTACATTAAAGCAATAGTCAGAATCCAATTTTAATCCTTCCGAATCCTACTGATTTCAATAGCTGAAAAAAGCATAATGCTTGAAATAATTAGAATTTAAACCTCCTAACTAAAAAAGGCACTGAAATTCTTTTCTCACAGATCTGCCTTGAATAGAATATTTAATTATTTTAAAAGTCCTTCCACCCTTCAAACGTTTTCATTTCAGATTTAAATAAGCACCTCATTTCATCATCCAGATCACTGACAATAAAATTTTCCCAGCTTCTTTGATTTGGAGGAGGAAAAAAGATAGGGCTTAGCTTACTAAGCTTCAAAATATTTGAAATTTGTCAAAAGTCTTCTTCAGAGGCCCTCCCCAGATAAATAACCTGCAGCTTTTAGGAGAAAGAAATAATAGCTATTAGCCAGCCAAGGTAAAGCCAGTGGAGAATCACAAATTTAGATCTCAAACGTCGTCTACCTTTTTCATTGTATAAAGAATCCAAAATTTTATCTAAAGTAGCTGCAGTGAACTTTCAACACAGTATAGTATTACTGAACAGGCATCCTGTATTGTGCCAGTTTGTTTTCATTACTTTTTGAAAAAAATCTAATTTATCTATGAAAATAAGAAATATTAAAGAAAAATAAAGAGAATGTGGCAAGGATGGATAAATTTTATGTACTTATTTTCACTGAAGAAAATGAGCAGCCTATAGCTATGTCTAAACTGATACAAGGAGCCATGGCATCATAGTGGTTAGAATGCTGTACTGCAAGCTAACTCTGCCCACAGTCAGAAGTTCGATCCTAACCGGCTCAAGGTTTACTCAGCCTTCCATCCTTTCAAGGTCAGTAAAATGAGGACCCAGATTGTTTGGGCAATATGCTGACATTTGTAAACCACTCAGAAAATGTTATAAAGCACTATGCAAGGGTATATAAGTCTAAGTGCTATTGCTATTGCTATACCATTAGAAAGAAAGCTTCCTTGATAACTAAATCAAAAGGTGGTGATAAGAAATGCAGTGCTAGAACTTTGGGGGAAACAAAAGTTAACAAAACATAAACAAAATCAAGTAATATGGATGTGCAAGTGCTTTAAATGATTTAAATGCCGTAGTGCTAATATTCTAATAAAATATTAATGTCGTAAATCTGATCTCTGTATCAGAAGGTGAGAAAACTGCCAATGACACTTTTAAGAAAAAGTAAAGGAGAAGGATTTACATGGTGTGTGGTAAATTATATTCCTGTTGAAGTAAGTCTCTTTCAGATAATCAGATGGAAAAATATTGAATATAACATTATCAAACAGGTAGGACAAATCTTTCAGAAGAATAATAAGTACAGTATCTATATAAATTCTATGTTCTAAGATTTGTTTCAGAATGTTAGCACGGACACAAAGAAAGTAAGCCAACAGCAATTTTAAAATGTTGCCAATGGAGGTCCTTCCCAGGAAAGCTTAACCCAGTGATGGCGAATCTTTTTGGTACCAAGTGCCCAAACCAGAATGCACGCACGCACCGGAGCACTGGAAACCCGAAGACAGCTGGCCGGTGCGCATGTCAACTGGTCTTTACGCACGCCAGAGGGGTTTCTGGCACTCCGTCATACGTGAAGAGTAGACCAGCTAGCTGGAGCGCATGAGTGCATCACAAACCCAAAGACCAGGTGGCTGGCATGCACATGTCCACTGGCCAGCTGGTCTTCAGGTTTCCGGCACTCCGGCACGTGAAGACCAGCTGGCCAGCATGCACGCACACACTGGAAACCAGAAGAGCAGCTGGCGACAGTGCGTATGCCCACAGAGAGAGATCTGCGTTCCACCTCTGGCACACGTGCTATAGGTTCGCCATCAGGGGCCTAACCAATTGGGTAATTGGATATTCTTTTTAAGAGTGTTAATTGGTTAAAGAACATAGAGATATTAGAAATAAGTGGAAAGGATTGCAAAAATAACCTAGATGATAAAATGCAGGAGATGTCAAGAATGTAAAAACAACAATTCTGTTCAGTAAAACAGTAATCAAGGAAAAACTTACAGGATTTCAGGTTTCTATTATTATATGCTATGGCAGCAATTTTCAGTCTTGGCAATTTTAAGATGTGTGGACTTCAATTCCCAGAATTCCCAGCCAGTATGGGGATTACAGACATTCCTGTAATCCTTGTGGTACCGTTTCCTGGCCTGGTCTATCTCAAAAGGCTGACAATAAATAAATAATGGAGCATAAATGATAGACTTTCTAGGTCCATAGATAGTCCTAGATAGTCCTAGACTATCTAGGTTTAGATAACCTAGTTATCTAAAATTCTGTTCTATCTGAACAGAAACTGATAATAGTTGCTAAAGGTTTACTACAAGATAAAGGCATTGAATACTTCGTATGCTACGTATTATTTACTGAGGCATAGAAAACATTCAATGTAAAGAGGCAAAGAGTATAATTATTTTAAAAGCATCTGTTTAAATCAACCCAAACATTTAGAACTGATACTGATTAAATGCCAAACTTCAATGGTAGAAATTTAAAAAGCTAAACTTATTTCAGAATATATTTTAACACAGGAAAAGGCATCCTATTTAGCAACTGAATATGAAAGAGTAATATTGTCCAAGTTCACCAATTACACCTTGCATTTGCAATTAGTTAAATCTTCTGTGGAGGAGTATTTTTTTAAAGAAAATGCACTCTAAAATATTTCATTAAATAAACAAACAGGGTCAGTGCAATGGAATGCACGAAGATAAGGCAGTTTGAAATAAAATGTAGTTCTTTTCTTTTACCTTGTTCTCATTTCTCCAAAGACCCTGTAAACACATTTTCAGTGTTGCATATTATGTCTGTGGAGCATGTAAGGAATGGAGGAGATCTGAATTAAATCTTGAATTGTAATTCTCCTTCCCAAACTATACTTAGATTCACATTCTTTTTCCAGATTTAAGAGCAAATGTAATTAAACAAAATGTTGTATTCCTTTTCTCCTTCATAACATGAATATATTTGCCTATTTCAATACACAGAATTTGCTTTAGTCTAGATTCCTTCTATCTAATTTGTTTTATTTACAGTACTTTTAAAATCTGTAACATAGGCACTTCAGTCCATGTTCCTATACATCATACAATCTTGTCTGACAACTGTTTAAATATACATTTTAAATAGCCCTTGGTGTATCTATTTTTGTTTTTTAATTTAATTTTATTATTTGTTTGTTTAATAGCTTTATATGGCTGCCCAATTCACAATGACTCTGGGCTGGCTAATTATTGTATGATCAATAATTAATTAAAAGATGAAATGGGAAACAGTAGACTTTTTTCATATCAGAAAGGATTTTGGTATGTTTTTGGTATGAGATATCGTAATAAGGATGTACAAAACATGTTATGCAGACCATGCTATGTACACAATAATCATTTTTGGATGGACCACATCCCAGCAAAATATACATGGTTTGTACAGATGCAAACACAAAGCAAATGTCTTTGATGCAGTATGGACCAAAACATGCTTGTTCTCAGCTGAGATGTTCCAGACAATGGGGAAAAAGACAAGGCCGCTGATAGCGGCAAAGAGGAGATAAGGGAAGATCAGAGAAAGTGGCAGGCAAGCCAGTTTAGTTTAGTGGTTAAGACACCAGACTAGAAAGCAGGAGACTGGTTCTAGTCCTGCCTTAGCTATGGAAGTCAGCTGGGGACCTTGCGCCAATCGCTCTTTCTCAGCCCAACTCACCTCACATGATTGTTGTGGGGAGGAAAACAGGAGGAAGATGTTTGGATATGTTCACCACCTTGAGTTATTTGTAAAAATAATAAAGGTGGGATACAGATAGACAGACAATGGGTGTGCAATGCTTGAATTCAAGGATAGCAGCTAAGAGAAAATAAGGGGCTAGAAAGATCAGTGGAGAAGCTGATGTAGATCATGGAGGAGGGGACAGAAAGGGGAGACAAAATCTGAAGGGATCCCAGGAGGTGAGTAAGGAAAGGATGGTAAATTCACTCTCATTCACCCCATGGGCTCCCTCCAGATTTTGTCTCAGCTGAAACTGAATAACTAAGATATTCCAGTTTTCAGCTAAGGTGGACCACAGTCTGCCCAAAACAGTTCAGCCAAATTTCTTAGCTACAATGGCTTTCTTTGGTAATCAAAACAAAATGCATTTTTTCATTCTGTGTATAACATTAATTACACAATTTATTCTATATAATTCTTTGAAAATGGAACAAGTTACAGTTAACTCCTCAGAGAAGAAAGAATTTATTTTCTCCTTCATCTCTTAAACTACATAAATCTCTGATTTAAAGTAGTATTAATGGAATAAAATGTATGCTTCTGAAATAGGATTTTTATTGTATGTATCACAACCACTTTCCAGACTCAACTTCTCTCATTTCATTCCACAGTACCTTCAGTTATCAATCAATGAGAATCCAGACTTCAAACTAAATCATGATATTCTCTTTGAAGATGGCTCAAGATCATATCATGGAAACTGGATGGGTTTATTTTTTCATTTTCATTTGGCACTTGCACATGAGTTTATGATCTGTTCCACAGTGAGCCTCTGTTCAGTCAACCTGAGCCTTGACATTGCTGTTATAACTGAAATCTTCCACCTGCTTGTATCAATAATATAGTCGACACGAATCTCATTGATATTAGAGGCAACACAGCTTACAATCGCAATGGAGACTTGCCATGAGAGCCAGTTTGGTCTAGGCACCAGGCTAGAAAGCAGGAGACCGTGAGTTCTAGTCCTGTCTTATCTATGTAAAGCTAAGCTTAGCTAGTTCCTAGTAAGGGGAATGCAAATGTCTACAGGCAAAAATGAATGAACCACTACCTCCAACCCACATGCTTTGCCCATGTCACTGTCTAATTGAGAATAAAGCATGAGTGATCATCTCAAAATACCCAGTGTTGGGCCATCTCATCTCATTATAAGCTTACCATCAAGACTTCGTAAGGTCAGTTTCACTTTATAGCAAGAAACAAATATTTGCCTTAACTATGAAAATCACTCTCTCTCAGCCCATCCCACCTCATAGGGTTGTTGTTGTGGGGAAATGGGATGAGGAAGGTATGTTGAATATGTTCTCTGCCTTATTTGTAAAAATAATAAAAGTGGTATACAAACAAACAAACAACTGAATTGTGATGGTTATAAATCGGGTCATCCACCTGACCAACCTGATTTTACAATCTTTTTGTGATGATCGTTAAGCAAATATTCATGGCCATAAAGCGAACACCACAATCATTGTGAATCAACTATGATGCAATTTTGCTGAAAACCAGAAGCAAATGCCACTTTTGGCCACACTGTTGTAAAATGCAATCATGTGACTGTGGGATGTTGCAAACAGCCACACATACAAGACTGAGCATCCAACATGCGGTCCTGTGAATATGGGGAGGGACAGCCATTGGAAATTCAGGACTTGGTTGTAAGTACCCCAGGAAAATCCATCATAACTTTGACAGATCGCTAAGTGTCATTGGTTGTACTGTATCCAACTATTTTTATTGCTTCAAAATTATGAAAGCAATGCGATTTCTGGTTTGCTTTTGTGTCCTGGGTAGTAACTGAAGCAACAATTCAGATGTGTTTTGCACATGCATTTTAACTATACAAATCAGATGAATCTAATTGGCTCAATTTAGATCATTCAGATCAATACTGATATTACAGCCAGTTCATCTCAATTATCCAAAAGGGAACAATGATCCACGCAGATCTTTTTAATTGCAAAACTGGGTGATTTTAAAGGAGGAATATTCTGAAACTTTTTCTAATTGACTTTTCACCCCAGTTTAAATGAGGCTTGTATTTCAATCCCAAATAGGCAAAGATCTTACAGTAACGACTATCTTGATCTGTCCATTATAGTTTGTTCTATTATGCATCCTACTCTTTTTGGATTTACAATGTTTTAATAACTGAAGTTATTGTTTTAATTCAAGAAAAGATGGAATTCAGAATCCCTTCCTTCGATGGATGCCGAGAAAACCTTATAAGGTCTTTAGAGGTGTTGAAGTAGATGTTATTTTGGGTTTTTCCAGTTTCATATTTATATGACTTCTATTGTGTTCTGTTTGATAAGTATTTCACAATATTATGCATTGTCTTTCTGACATCTGTGATACATTTTTCCCTCTTCCCTTTTAATTTGATTTGTCTTTAACATTAGAATTTCTATGCTACTACAAGGGAGAGGGTGTGATGGCTCAGCAGTTAAAGACACTGAGCTTGTCAGCTGGAAAGATCTGAGGTCCTGCCCTGGCTGCTGCCCATCTAGCAGTTTGAAAGCATGCAAATGCAAGTAAATTAATAGGTACCACTTCAGTGGGAAGGTAATAGCATATTCCTGCACTTTTGGGATATAGCTATGCTGGCCACATGAACCACGGAAAATGTCTTCAGCCAACAATGATTCCCTTAGCCAAGCATCCTAGAGTCGGACATGACTGAACAGGGAAAACTTTACCTCTACTACAGGGGATGAGCTACGCTTCACTGCATCTCTGTTCTTCAAAACGTAGACAAGGGATGCATGGAAAGGATGCAGTTCTATGGAGATTTTCAATCATCCAGGTCATGGTTGTCCCAAAGGTGTTTTTTTTTCCAAAAGGCAACTGGATTTTTTTTGTTTTTTTTTCCTTTGAAAACATTTTGCTTCTCATCCAACAAACATCTTCAGTTCTGACTGATAAGGAATTCTCTACCAGTCAGTTAAAACCGAAGAAGTTTCTTGGATGAAGAACTGAAGTTAGAACTGAAGAGGCTTCTTGGATGAGAAGCAAAACATATTCAAAGGAAAAAAACCAAGAAAGTACAGTTGCCTTTTGGAAAAAAGCACCTTTGGGAAAGGATGCAGGTAGAAAGCCTGGCTGACATAACCTAGTCCTGTATTTTAATCACACAGTGCTCCCCCAAAACATTGAAATCACATACAACAGGGGTCCCCAACCCATGGCCGTGGCCCATTTGGAACAGGGCCATTGAAGTGGCGGGCAAGCATGCACAGCTCCACTTTCTCGAGCAGCGAGTGCAAATGGAGCTCATTCGCACACATCTTCCATTCAGACACAACCATCCCCTCTTTCCCCCACCCCCTGTCCACAAAGCCAGAAAGGCTGGGGAACACTGATAGACAACATTCCTTTTTTAAGCATATAAGAAGTACATGTTATAACCGTTCTTATTTTAAGAATTTTTCTTTTATACAAATATAGGAACGGAAGGACAAATGCACCAGGAAAAAACTAGGCACAAATATGCTCTTCTATGACATCTTTATTCCTACCTTTTAGCAAATAAAGTCTTATGCCTGCTCCTGTTCTTTTCTCTCTCAAAATGCAAAGAAAATCTCATTTCTACCTCTTAACATTCTCGTCACATTTCCATTGTTTTCTAATGTCTGCGTTTTTCACTATCTCTCTTATCTGTCCACCTGTAAAAATCATTTTCTCTATCTGATCAGCTTCTTCAAACTTTCCACTTGGTGGTGGGCAGATGGTTTTCAGCATTCAAAACAGGTTCAACAGTTTCAAAGCTGTGCTGTGGAAGACGAGGTCAGGGAGGGTTTGATGCGGAACAGAAGCAGCTTATTCAGAAACTATGAGCAATATATTCAGTATCATATACAGTATCAATAGGATGTGTGAGGTTGTTTTTCTTGAATCGCACAAGAAGCATGTTACAGTACAAACTTCTACACTTCCAGCTAGTTGCTAGGCAATATAGAAGTAGAGCTCTTATTAGTTCTGCACCCAGAATAACCTGCTACTGTACATTCAGGGACTTAATAAAACAGCTCTGGAGGGCATCAGGAAGTGTGGGAGGGAGCAGATTCCAGACTATAGCTACAAGCTAAACTGAGAAGTCAAAAAAGCATTTTAGAAAACTCAATGAAAAACCACTTCTACACTGCTGCACAGATGTATCCATAAAGTTAAAAAGAGTTGAGTTCAACGTTTTACGTTTAGTATATTTGAAAAGTCCTGAATCTCAACTTTAAAGAAATACTAATGACATTTTGTCCCTGCTACCAATGCCTCGTTCTTGGAAGTAACTACAGAGATGGAAAAAAAAAATCTGGAAATATATGACAATGATAAATTTGACAATAAAACAATGTCAGTTACTCTGCTTTTCAGTTTTAGTACACACTGTTCCCAATCTTTTCATTTTTCTGCCTCCTTTCAATTAAGTTGTAACTTATTATTCCTTTAAACTTGATAAGCAACTTTATCTGATTTTGTCAAGGGTAATTTTCTAACAATTTCATATTGTTTCATTTATATTACAAATTTAGAACTATTATTATGTCCTTTCCATTCCTTTCCCAATGTAGTTAGAAACAAACAAACGTTTTATTTGCTCAATAATGGGAACCTTCTAAGTAACAAAGATTTTGTTCTTAAAGCCAAGATAAAACTATGAAATTCACCACTATCCAATGGAATGACATGCCCACCAATTCAGATGGTGTTTTCTTTGTCAAGTTTTTTATTTTGTTTAAAGATACATCCGTATTATTACATGGATAGTGTAGCATCTGAGTTTCATTTATATTAATGCAAAAATGATATTGATACAAATAAAAAATTACTACATTAATCAAACTTATATGGTTCTAATGTTATATATATTTATATCAGCACATAATCCTTCATTTTTCAGTTGTTCAATATTTGCTACACCTTTCCATAGAATAACATTATTCTTGAGCATACCTGATAACATCCTTCTCTATGATACTATGATGAGGAATTCCAGGGAGATAAAAGATCTACTACATGACATAATTGGAAAGACTGAAAAT
>JANHFL010001669.1:0-12267 GCA_032468155.1 Oxyrhabdium leporinum | reverse complement strand
TCAGTCATCCAGGTCATGGTTGTCCCAAAGGTGCTTTTTTCAAGAGGCAACTGGACTTTCTGGTTTTTCTTTGAAGATGTTTTGCTTCTCGTCCAAGAAGCATCTTCAGCTCTGACTGGATGGTGGGGAATGGAAAGATTTATACTCCTTGCAGACAGCTGGACATTTGCATTCTTTTAGCAGGTCATTAAGGTCACATGGAGGTTTATCTGTGTCAGCAGGGTCACCTGAGTGGTACAAATTGGTGTGAAGCCTTCTTGAAACTATTGAAAGGACTGTGTTGTCAATCGGAGATAGATGATGTCATATCCCTCCCCCAGATGAGAAGCGAAACATCTTCAAAGAAAAATCATAAAGTCCAGTTGCCTCTTGGAAAAAAGCACCTTTGGGTCTCCTTCCTATCCTGGTTATGTCAAAGAAAATTTGCCTTGATGAAAAAATTCTGCACAAAATGGTTCTTGCACTCCAATGAGGACATGAGTATTACGTGTACAGACTCACATTCTTTTTCTTTGTATTCTGCTAAAAACTTGGTAGCTCTGAGAAGCATCACCTGGCACAATGGCTGTATGGCAATGTCAAGGTGTGTAATAATGGCATCCCCTGTCAACTTGAGTTTTCTTCTTGCTCCTCAAATGTGTGGATGACCTGAGATTCCACTGCCAGCATGATCTCTAAATGGTACAAAGGCACTGTTATATTTTCTGGAATGCTACAGGCAGATCTGTCATTTTGTCATAAGCAAATAACCTGTGCATTGGATATGCTGGTTTTCCTAGTGTATACCATATTCTCCTCCTCAGGCGTGATATGAATGTATAACTGCTTCACTCTGCAGCAAGAATGCAATCCTATTGAAATGCTGGAACTAGTAAAAACAGCAAAGAAACTCAGTTCTCCAGTAACATTTTCCCACCTGAGGTTCCTAAAGGTTCAGAATGTATGATCAAATGTGCATTCACCAATATGTATTACAGTATTATTACTCACAGGGTTGATTTCTAAATCAAATCTTTACAAGTGGTCTACAGAGGTTACATTTTCATTTCCTGGCTTGGGGGTTTGGGAAGAGAAGATGCAATTTGGGAGAAAGCATGAATCCTTTTTTAAATAACCCACTTTTCTTCATCAAATGTAACTTTATTGATATTGCCTTCAGCAATTTATCCACACAAATGAAGAAGAAAAATGTAATACCTCTAACTAAGTACAGCAATGCTCTAACCATTTTGAGGTTGTGAGCACATGAAATATATAGAAATGGAACTCAACAAAATGGCTGCTGTGGGAGGAGATGCTCCATCAAAAATTGGCTGTGGAATGGCATCACGAAAAATCCACCTATGGCTCTTTGTCACAATCTCTAAACTCCAAGGACTCTATTTATCCACACCCCACTTACCTCTATCTATTCTAGGCAGGTGGGCAGAATATAAACAAAGCAATTACAAATTTATTGTGGGGTTGATGCGTTGCTCTGCAATACAAGTTCTTTTAAAATACTACCTAAATTTAAAATCACTTTAAAAAAATATATAGTGTTGTGTGAGCCAGCGATCGTGGTTTGGCAATCATGGTTTATGAGTCAACATTTTGACAGAACCCATACAAGGGATCACTTGTCCTCCCATGGCTCCCACTTGTCCTCCCATGGCTCGCCCCATTCTAAATCAAAGCGGAAAAAAACAACAGTTTATGGCTTTACAAGATGTGTGAACCCAGTCACACTCTGTAGGGAGTTTGCCCATTAGACATTGGGTGAGTCCTTTGCAACTCGATGTTTGCATCTGGGTGGAGAACAAAGCTTCTTGTTACAGCCTGCACTGATGGGTCACTCAGTTCTGATGCCTTTCCCATCCCCACCCGTTGAGTACCAATCACTGCAGAAGCAAAAGCAACATGATTGCATGCTCAGGAGACCAACTCTGCCAACCACTCACCACTGCTATGGCAGCAGCTTCGAAAATATTAATCTAATCATTCATCCAGAAATTGCTTCACCTCTGTCTAACACCACTGGCTAACTGTTGCTTCTATTATCTGACGTAGTAAAAATGGCAAGACTACAATTTTAGCTACTCATGAATCATTACAAAAATTGTCAATATATTTGGTGTTGTCAGTTGTTGCTACATGATTATACATATGCAAACTTAAGAATGCAGCTGAGTGGAACTGTTATCTTGCATCACAGCTGCATAATTATCTTTTCTCCAAAAGTTTTGTTTAAGAAAATTAGGGCAGAATAGCATTTTGCTGAACAGCATCCTATACCTGTCATCTATACAACCATCTAGCTTCCCTCCCTCCAGGTTATCTTTAAATGTCAGTCAATGCTTGATTCCTTTCATCTTTTAGCGCTTTTCTTTTATTAATCCTAAAACATGTTATCATTAGGTTAAATCTCTCAGGGCTCTAATTACAAAAATAAACCAACTCTATTAAAACTGATTGATATAAAACGTGGGATTCAAAAAAGCTGTTTTACCTGTAAGACAATAAATGCATCTATAGTTTTAATAATTAAAAACTATATTGGAGTACTGACTGCAATATTTATAAACCTGTTACCATATTTCTTATTGCTTAGTTCTTCATTTTACCTCAGCCAATATATTAAGCAGGAGACAGATCCTAGTATTTTACTAATAAGCAGTCATCAGGTATTAAATTTTTGAAAAGCTGCTTAAAAGGTTCAGGAATGCAACACAAATTACTAGCAAACAATAACTGAAATTAAGTATTTATTCCCCCTCATGGACATAAAATATACAAATATTATCCCACATATTAAGACTCCCATATCAAGACAAATTATATGCTATTTTTTTTTCAAGCTTTCCTTTTTTAGTGTATCTGGTAAGTTTCAAAGTCATTTTTGTCACTCATTACATAGGTGCGTTTTCAAAGATATGTTTTAAAAACAGTATGCAGATCTGAAACAAATGCCATGCTGTTTCTTTCAAAAATATCAATATTGCAGTTATTCTCCCACATTTCTAATTAGACAAAAGGAAGAATAGCAACATCACTCTAATGTTATATAAAGGCATCCATGCTAACTCTCATTCAATACAACTCAATGAATCATTATCTATTTAAATGTATTGGCCCCTCAACTCCAGAGAGTCTGGAATTCTATGCAAGATGCAATTTATTTTTATCAGTGTTTCCCTCATACAGGAAGCAAGTAAGCAAGTAAGTAGCGTTTTTATTTTTCAACTGGGAATAGTATCTTTCAAACGAGAGGTCCTATTTTTCATCACTGCAACTCATTGTTTCCCCCAGAAGGAAAGTTTAAAAGGAAAGCTGCAAGTGGAGTGGGCGAAAGGAAAGGTAGTTGAAAATACACAATTTGTTAACTATTCTATTGGCATATCTCAGTTTTGGAACAGTCTGTTTCTGACTCTCGTTCTTATAGCCTCTCTGTAAAAACGAAAGACACGTTTGTAAATCTAAAGTAATACTAACACCAGGAAACCCAGAATTCGTATTAGCTTCACTTCTTCTCAGCAGTCAAGAGACGCCGGTAGCTTCCTACAACTCGCCCCGACTTGGAAGTTCGCTTCCACTTGAATGGGGGCTTCCTTCCAAGCTCGTGCATGGAGCCTCGAGCCCCCCCACCCGAGATGCAACTCGAAACTCCTATGGCAGCAAATGCCATTTCCAATGCTCCCAACTTCGATCCGCTGGGAATCCAGCACGGCTGGTAGCAGGAGAGAAGGCAGAGGCCAAAGGTGTTCTTTTGATCGGATCAGGCGACCCAGTAAGATGCTCCTTTGAACCTGGCCAAAGGGGAGGGGAAGGAAAGGAAACAGAAGCCGCGTTTCGTGGACTCCGGTCCCCGACACTTTCTCCCACGCCTGCCGACAGCGTCCCGCCCAGTCTCTGCCTGTGGCTGCCTGGCATTTCCCTCGCCCGCCCTGAACTTTTACTCCCCGCCGCTGCCCTTGCTCAGCTCAGCGAAGGAGCCGCGCCGCCTCCGCCCCGCTTTAGGGGGGACCCCGACTCGCCAACTGCCCCGGAGGGGAAAGTTGTAACGAACAAACAAGCACACGCGAGGCAGGAGAAGAAGGGAACAACGACACGAGGCGGGAAAAGGAGGCTCTTCCACCGCGGGCAAAAGGAAAAAAAAAAGGGGGGTGAAAAAGCAAAGCAATGCGCCCAAAGCCGGGGAAATGCCTAACCGCAACCCCTCCGGCAGCTTTTACCTCGCCCCGCAGAAATGCAATTCTTCTCTAATGCGCCATGCTCCGGCTGCTCGGCGGAGGAAGCTCGGCTGCAAGGAGCGAGCGAGCGAGCAGCCCCGAACGCGGCAGATTTCTCACATACGGCTCGGGCTCCGCCGGAGACTCCAGCCACACCGCCTGCCTCCGGCTGACGTCAATGTCGCTGTCACATGGCTCGCTGCGAACCCAAAGAGCATTGGTCGTCGTAGCAACCGCAGCCCGGCGCTCTGAGATAATTTCGAGAGGTCATTTGTCAGACCCGCGTGTGCACGTTTGGAGCGAGGTCGGGGCTGACCCGGGTCCCTGGAGCTGTGGAAAATGGGGGGGGGGGCTGAAAGGGGAGGAAGGAGGCGAGGCGGTGAATTAATCCAGATCTGCAGAAATAGCGACCGACTTGCCTTTTGGGTTCTGTAAACTGAGGAGCAGGAATGTTGCATGGAGCCCCCCACCCCTCCCCGCTTAATTTCTTGCCAAGGCATTTCCGAGTCGGAGTGATTTTTACCACTTCTCTCCCTTCTTTCCTTCCCTGCGCTTTTTTGTTTGCTTCTCTGTTTTTGTCAGTGGACTAGTGAATGGAAAACTAAAAAAAATGCCGATTTTAAGCCTCGGGGATTATATTTTAACTAATTATTTTAACTGTCATGATCCATCAGTTCAACTATTCAGTGAGACATTAGGCGCTATGTGGAATGGTTGCTTTCTTGCTTCCCCTGAAACAACCGGCACTAACCAAATTTCTTGGTTTGTCTTTTTAATACATAAGCATAATTATTTGTATTGGATTTTTTTATCAGCTAACTGTCCTGGCAAACGTTAGATTTTATTTTAAATTCTAGAAATAAAGGTCAATAAGTAATTTAAAAAAAAATCAAAGTACAAAAATGCTCATGGTGTAGTCCATGGAAACACATTTCCCAAGTTACTGCAGTAAAATAAGAGTACTACTGAGAAAGGCCTATCTCTGGTCTTCGTCAATTTGAATTTAAAGAAAGGAAAGGAAAGGAAGACAAAAAAAGGGAATAAATTAATATGAATCAGACCAAATGTTCCATTAACCTATGCAAAATGCTTCCCGTTTGCCATAGTTGACTTATCAGATGCAACTAGTAGTCCCCAAATAAGAACATAAATCAATAATCCTTTTCGTTTACCAACTATCAGTTGGAATTAAGAAACAACAAATTCATGGAGATTTCCTTTAGTGATTATACTTCATAATAATCATAGTAGGAGTTACAGTGATATGCCAAAAGGAATGATTATATAATTTGAAAAACAAATTGACAACTGATTTAATGTGTTAAAGTTGCCAAAATTATTGAATTCCTACCCATTTTTGTTTGATCTGACTTCTTAACAGAGAGATAACGAAAACTATATTAAAATACTTTGATCAAATGTTCCTTAGACTTCTTAGTTTATATATTTTCAAGCAGATATTTATTTTTATTTCTACATAATTTAATTATTAATATATTTTATGGAGTTTTGATATATTCAAATGTATTTAAAGTAATATCTGTACTGGAATTCTTATGTTTAAGAAAGAAACATTCAAAAAACCTCAACCATTTGCCTGATTCAGGAAAACAAAGATATCACAATCCATAAAAATTAAAGATATTTGCAGTATTTTTAGGAAGAAGCTATTGATCCACTTTATTGGGTATCTTTGTTTATATGGGACAATAATTTAACCTCATCCACTTGCTCTGCTCATATGACTGTATTAACCTTAATAGTAAAAAAATACAGAATATTAGATATTCAGTGTAAATTTTTAGAAAAGTTTCACATCACTGCTGGAATAACGGTTAAAAAGGGAGGAAAAAAGCAAGGTCTTCTCAGCTTTAGCTCGGAAATCATAGAAATTCTCCCTGGCATGACTATGATAGCAATAGCACTTAGACTTTTATAACGCTTTACAGTACTTTACAGTCCTCTCTAAGCGGTTTACAGAGTCAGCATATTGCCCCCAACAATTTGGGTCATTTTATCCACCTCAGAGGGATGGAAGGCTGAGTCAGCCTTGAGCCTGGTGAGATTTGAACTGCCAAATTGCAGGCAGCCAGCAGTCAGCAGAAGTAGCCTGCAACACTGCATTCTAACCACTGCGCCACCACCATCATGATGTTAAGAAAATGGTGAAATGTGCAGTTTGCATAATGCAATTTCTATCCTTGCATCATGATACATTTCAAGGACACCTATGTTTTTTATTACCTATAATAAATTCACTGTTAGAAAGAAGGACTATCTTGATTTTTTTTCGTATCTTCTTAATTGTATAAGAAGCAACCTGTGGAGTAGAGGCGACAATTTCAGAATTACTTTTAGGTTTCCATTAATTATGTGAAAACTTCCGTAAGTTTTCTACTGATTCTGATTAAAGCTCACAAAACTTTAAATAACTGAGCTTACCTGCAACATAATTTGGAAAATATGATTGCTTTGTTGCTTTTGTGTATTTTGTGTGGGGCGGGGGTGGGGTGTGTGGAACCAGCTTTCAGTTTCAAAATATCATTAATTTATGTGCTGCCTGAAGTGATACTTCCTAAGTAATTTTGCCATCTAACTGACTGGTTTTGTCCAGTCAGGCCATTGATTCCTCACATTTTATTTCTCTGGAAGAAAAGGAAAGCAATTGATGGTACAATTTAAAAAAAAAAAAATCTCCTGAGTTCAGTCTTAACCAATCTGGATACCCCATAGATGAGTGGACTTCAACTCTCAACTTCTCAGGAATGGCTGTGATGGTTGGAAATTCTGGGTATTAAAAGTCCACCCATCTGGAAGATGCTTGCCTGCTTTAGATTTGAATCCTCTGAGTCTCCCACTTTTTCAAAGACAAATATATCTTAGTTTAACTGGCAACTCAGTTTTATTGCCTTTTTGGTTACCATCCTAGGCCTCTGCCCCAAATCCAACCACATTAGAACTATGTAATTGAATATGTACACTTTCATTGTATAAAGTAGTGAAGCATTTTGTAATCATGTGTAAAAGTAGTGATTAAAAGAACATTACTTGTATTTTTGAATGTTTTGTGCCCAAAGCCTAAGGTATAATTTCGTTCAGCAGTGTATTTTTTTAAAATGGCATTACCGTATTTGTTTCCTAAATCGAAAACAGAGACAGGGAGGTGAATTTAATCGAATGCACTCAGTTTGAGTGCTTGTATTATGATGGCAAAAATAAAAAGTGCCCTTGTTGAGAAAACATTTTTTTTTGTTATCAAAAAAGGTAAAAAAAACATTTTGACTAATGAAAGCTCTTAAACAAAAGCTGTAAAATAATTCACGGTTTTCCACTGACTGCATTATTGCAGAGCAAAAGAATTATTGTTTAAGTCAAGTCAAGTGGAAGGCAACTCCCCAGTGAATACAAGATTATGAGAAAAACCCAAGCTCTCAGTTTTACTTCTCACCTTTACTACCAATAATTTCAGTTCCCATGGGGAAAAAAATCTATAATCATCCCATTCCCCAAATCAGTAATTTATATTTACAGTTATGATGTGATGTGTTTTTTGAGAAGAGGACAGTGGTGTTTATTTAAGTAATAAGAAAAAAATATATGGGGCCTGTCACCAAAAGATGCAAAAGAAATCAATCATGGTTTCTATCAAGAGCAGATTTGTATATTTTATTCCAAATGAACTTTACACTATACAAACAAACAATCGAACAGTCCATCAGCATCCATCTTTCCATAATCAAAAATGCACAAAATTATGCCTGAAAATTACATAATATAGTCACTATTAAATAAAAAAAGTTTTTGCAGGAAATACATTTTTAAAAACATCTTGTCAAAAAATGAACATATTGAAGTCTTCTTTTTTGAACTAAGATCTCATGATTCAATCCTTACAAGCTCCAGGCAATTTACAGATATTAAAACAGCAATAAAATAAAATAATATTTCAAAACTTCAGTAACAAAATTAGAACAGCTAATGTCTGATAAAAAGAAAAGTATGCATCCACAGAATACATAGAATGAACTAGTTCCTCTGAGACCCAATCAGATTACAAACAAAGAAAATGGGTTGTTGAAACTTTAAGCATATTTTCACATATATCTTTAGTATAAATAGAACTTTTTATGCCCAAAAGCTCCTTCCACTATGTACACTCACCTTATGTATCTTCTAGTAAACTCTAGCTGATCAGACCTCAGAAGGATGGAATGCTGAATCAACCCTGAGCCAGTCAGGATCAAATTCCAGGCTGTGGGCAGAATTTACCTGCAATACGGCATTCTAACTACTGTACCAGGGCTCATTCAGTGACGGAAATTCTGGTCTCAATTACCTTCATTAACTAAGGACTACCTATAATAATCATATGCTTATCACATCAAGATTAGAAACAATTATTGTCAACCACAAATACCAAACATGAATAATGCAAAGCATTGGCATGTACATAATCTAAGGAGGTGTTGGGCTGAAAAAAAGCCTTTGTAAAAGAGCATTTGGTTGAAAAAGTGTGACTAACACTGATATATATGGTGACCATATTGTCAAACAGTTAAAGGTCAAGAACATCAGGCTTGCTTATGTGTCCAGGCACCATGAGAATGATTTTTTCTCTCAGATGGACAAACCCCACCTTCCCCTTTATACAATCCTACTTTCCAGGACTTTCTTGTAAACTGACCAGGATACAAAGAGAAGCACAAAGCTGTGACAATATCTATCCAACCTAGACATGTGGGTAAGCCTAGTCATGCTTATAAGAGCTGTGGTGGTACAGTGGTTAGAATGCAGTACTGTAGGCTAACTCACTGCTCACTCCAGGAGTTCGATTCTAAACGACTCAAGGTTGACTCAGCCTTCCATCCTTCCAAGGTCAATAAAATGAGGATCCAGATTGTTGGGGGCAATATGTAGACTCTGTAAACCGCTTAGAGGGGGCTGTAAAGCACTATGAAGCAGCATATAAGTCAAAGTGCTATTGCTATTTGATGCCTCATAGCATGGCAGAAAAGCAGATGCTGGATTTGCAAGACACATGTTTTCTACTCTGAAATTACCCGTCTTCACAAAAAGGGAAAGAATTGGAACTGAGCAACTGATACTGCTTGCACACCATGGAAAACAGCCCCTTGGGCCAAATTCTATGATTAACACTCTCCCCAGCTATTCTCTCCCCAACGGCCATTTTACAGAGAACCTGTTAACACCCTCTCAAAATTCCAGATTTTAAAAAACAACTCTCCCCTCCCTTTTCTAAAACATTTCTCTGCTCGGTATATGATATTAAATTTTAGGAACAGTTCCTATCTCTAACTGTACAATGGATTATATTTAAAATGTTGCCATTATTTAACATCTTTGAAAGATCCAAATGTTCACACTGTGTTTTGCCAGCACTGAAATTTTCTCATCACACCATCACGCATCATGGTTACATAAATCTGCTTGTTTTTATTTTAAGAAAGTAGTCCAACAGCCTTTTTCACTGCCATGTTTAATTGACCACATCCAGTAACAAAATGTTATGCTATGTTGCCATTTTTTTTCTCTTGGCACAGCAGTTTTCATTACAGTAAAACCTGTAGTGACAGATTAGTTATTGACAGCAAGGATTTTTTTTAAGTCTTGTCAAAATGTTGCAATCCATTTGGGTTGATCAACAGTAACACAGTGCAGCAATCCTCAACTTACAACCAATTGAAGTTATGACCAACCTGAAAAAGGGGACTTACTACACAGATTCGGTCACATGACCAAACTTTGGATGCGTGGCAACATAACACGGCAGCCATTTGCAGCATCCTGCAGTCATGTGACCAATTAGTTCTGGTTTTCAGCAAACCACACCCATAGCACACTATTGGTTTGTTTAATAACCATGGTGTTCACTTAATGACCACTGGAAAAATGGTTGTAAAATCAGGTTAGTCACATGGACAACTCGTTTTTATGATTGTTATGACATATGACTGGAATGGGCAGGCTCCATTATGGTCATATGTTGAAGGGCTACCTGTATTTCTACATTATGGCTAGTGAAAACATAAGCATGAACTGCAGCCTACAAACCAGCCTGGATAAAACACACCTGCAGTTTCTCTAAATCAGTAAACTACTTTCTTTCTCACATTTATGTATCTACGATATCATCAGTTATATGCATAGCAAAACTCTGATCTGCCTGACATAAAGCCACACTGAACTTCTCAAATTTTCTCCATGTTATCTCTGCTATCCTTTCAATTCAGCCAAACACTGCCCTGATGTGACTCCAACACTGTCAGCAAATATTTCTCAGAATTTTTCTGTGTATTAACTCCCTATTCTCTATGTTTACAAAATTAAAATTTTACTCTTTACTTTGCTTTTTCTTCAACAAGAGCTTCTGAAAAATCATCCCAAATTAAAAAGGGATGGTTCAGGGAACCTTCTAGTACCTTCTGATTTAGCTTTTCATACACAATTTAGAGTTTAGAGAAAGTGTACAGAAAGAAATATTGTGGCATATGGGTACCGTATATAGGTATATAATTAGGCTTTCCTCAGTTGCCAATATTTCTTGATTGTTAATTCTATAAGTTCACTATTCTTTGCAGAATGAAATGAATTCTAAAACCAAAGCACGAGAGTAACACTAACACAAAAAATAAAGACAATAGAGAAAACACAAAACCTAACCACCTCAGAGGAAAAACAGTTGTGTAAAACAAAAATCTAGCATGCGAGTAGTGAGCCTTCAAATAAATAACAGTCCTTCAAATATAAAACAATCCATAATCATAGGACCAGATGTTGTCTGTCAGCCATCATGAACTCCTGTCTTAAAGCTGAACAATTTCAGTAGGTAGTAAATCCATCCACACCCAGCTGAACCGCCAAACTATACATTGTGAACGCTGAAGGCAAAACTAGTGGAAGCCCATCACCATGAGAAAATAGAATAACCACTGCTTCTTTTGATTATCTCTATACTGACCTTCCTTTCAACCTCTTAAGGTATTATTTATCTAAGAGAGACAAATATCATCTATATTGAATTTGGACACAGCAACCAACTAGCTCTGCTTTTCTTTTTTGCTGCTATAGTTCATGACATTCCTCCCTCTTGTCTCTTTTAATCTTCTTTTTCTCTTCACCAAAGGCCACTAGATTTGCGTCCTGCTGCCAGTGGAATAAATAAGTTCCAGCTGTCTCAGTCAATCATAAAAGTTGCTTGACTTCCATTTTTTTTTACATTATTCAGGCAGTGTAATTCAAATTATTCTGAAAGGGGTGTGTGTAAGATATAGTGGTTTCTTCTCGTACATGGGAGAAATTATTCAGCTGTCATTCTTTTGATCAGATGCTTCATTCCCATCTCTCCCATCTGAAAAGATAATTGATAAAAAGTTCACATTGTGCAGAATTTTCAGAAGAAACTCTAATAAAAAACATGTGGCTGCTGGCCTGGAGCTTCAATTAAATAAGCATTTTTCTCCAATTTGGTTAAATTATATTCTTACCGCAACTGAAAAATTAGCCATTCATCGAACAAAATGGGTTCAGTGTAAGATTGTCCTCCACAGCCACATAAATATTAGACTTCCAACAGAGATAGTAGGATTGATGGAGTAGTCAGTGGCAACAGAAGGAAATAATGCTTGTGGATCTTTATTACCATTTATCTGAGAACAAGCTGAACTAAATGAAGCTTGCAGTCTGTTTGCTTACAATTCCAGTTATTC
The DNA here is from genome assembly GCA_032468155.1 of Oxyrhabdium leporinum. Lineage (NCBI taxonomy): Eukaryota > Metazoa > Chordata > Lepidosauria > Squamata > Cyclocoridae > Oxyrhabdium > Oxyrhabdium leporinum. Next base: position 332 of record JANHFL010001669.1, on the reverse strand, counting down.
CAGCATTTTTTTTCAGCAATATAATTTGTAGTAGACCTAAAAATCTTCGCTAATGTACTGCAAATTTCTCGCTGTAGGCATTATAGTACGAGAATTGTGTTAGCCTATGGCAGCAAAAAATCAGAAGGAGATGCTACCAGACTCATTCATAAAGCTACCAAAAGATATTTCTTCTGGCTCTCCCTGTTTTATCTAAAAAACAACTTCTGTTTTTGTTTGGAAAAAAAAAAAACAGCAACAAAAAACTGCAAAATCTTTTTTTGAGAGAGAGAGAGAGAGAGAGAGAGAGAGAGAGAGAGAGAGAGAGAGAGAGAGAGAGAGAGAGAGAGAGA
>JANHFL010001668.1:215839-233596 GCA_032468155.1 Oxyrhabdium leporinum | reverse complement strand
TGGGATTTGAACCGCTAGATTGAATCAGCAGAAGTGGCCTGCAGTTCAACACTAACCACTGCGCCACCTAGGCTTATCTAGTAAGATAAGTACATCAGATATATATAGAAGAAATTAAATATGTATTAGCTTGACTCATCATCATCATTTTACCCACTGTCTATCCACTGCAGGAGGATGAAGGCCTCTTCTGCATGTTTCCAACCAATACGGTCCTGAGCTTTCTTTTGCCAATTGGACCCACAATATTTGCTGATGTTGTTGCTCATCTTCTTTTAGTCTCTTTCATGGACGCTTTTTATCAAGTGGGATCCACTCTATGACTGCCTTGGTCCACTTGACATCAGTTCTTCTTGCTATGTGACCAGTCCATGTCCATTTCCATTCTTTAATTCTGTTGATGGCGTTGTATATTATCATTTGTTCTCTAATCCATGCGCAGGTCTTTCTATCTTGTTTTGTGATGCTGAGCATGTATCTTTCCATGGTTCTTTGCACCACTCATAGCTTTTGTATTGATTGTGAAGTTAGTGTTCATGTTTTGCTTCGTTAGCTTGACTATTTTTATATTTACTTATGGGTAGTTCTTATTGATTCTAATAAATATGCATAGAACTGCTGAAATATTTTGAGATAATATGTAATTCCATAAGTCAGATACCTTATTCCCGAGTTGCATCAAGTTCCTAACATTAAAAAAACCCCAACTCAATAAAACTTGAATTTTACAAGCACCCCATAGTATAATACCTGAATAAAGATTATGTTCCGTAATACTTTTGTGTTTTCAAAATTTTTCAGGACTATCAATCTGCTGTAGTACTTTACTTTTAGTAAATTATTTTTACTTACTTATTTATCTATTTTGGGGGGTTTATAACATGTCAATAATGTTTTCTTTAGAAAGTATTTAGTATTGCCTGAACCAAACCTTGTCCTATTAACAGCCAGTTTGATAATTCAATTCTCAATGCTGTGGAATTTTTTTTAGTAGTAATGAAGCTAATAAGAACTATACATACACCCAAACACATACACACACACATATATATCCATAGAGACATATATGTGTGAACTAAAGTTATTTAATAAACACATCTATAAATCCTCGATATATGAAAAGTGTGTATAGTTAATCACATTTGAAGTGACAGATTCAAAATGTTTACAAAGGTATATTTGGGAAAATATCATTAAAACCACTTGTACACATTTTAGTAAGCAAAGTTATTTATTTTGGATAAATATAAAGCATGAAACACATGTTAGAAGATTCCCACAACCTTCATTAATAATTCTATTTAATTGGTATCATACAAATGCAATGAAACCAAATAGTATTGATTTCTTTTTTAAAAAAAGCTCAATAAAACTCTTTTATTTTAGGGTTTTATTAAAAAGTCAGTGTTGCCATTCTGTTAAAAATTACCTTTTGTGTTGACCTTCTATTTATGTTTATTATTAAAACAATTTCATTCTCTCCATTCTAAAAATGTCCTTCTATTGAAGACTATACCAGAAAAAATGTGACCTATCAAGAACTAGATAATTAACATGCAAGACAAAATAATTAATAACTTTTTGTTTTGACATTAATTCTGTTAGAATTCTTGTCTGGAGTAAATTATATTAGCTTTCAGTGGATAGAACATGAATGGGATGGTGCAGAAATTCCAGCAGCTAATCGTAAAGAAAGCTAAGAACTGCATTTCAAAAATCAATTCTATATTTCTCTTATAGCGTGATTCTTCAGGCACCCGCAGGCCAAAATATTTTAGATATTATCTAATGGAAACGTTGACCTATGAAAGTGTCCCTGCACCCCACCTTCTAACTGCCTCTTATTACTTACTTTGGGCTTCCATCCCATGGTCATTATATTTTGGAAAATTCCAGTATTCTCTGGAGTTTGTTAAAATGAGGTGTTATGTTTGGATGACTAAAAAAACAAACCCCCAACAACCTGGAAGACTTCACTTTTTATTGAGTTAAAGCTACCACTTGATAAATTCAAGGTCAGCAATGCAATTGGGATTTCAAGTTACATATATGATGGACTATAGAGGTGTGCAGTGCATTTAAAGAGGATAGTGTGCAACCTCTTCTCAGAATCTTAAAGTTGTCGTGTCTTCTAGAATCCAGAAGAATTAGCATGGCTGTTGTGTAGGCTTTTCTGGCTGGTTGCATCAGTATGTGTATTAGTAACATTAAACGGCATTACTCCTTGGAGTGCCATGAAATTAAACAGTTGTACAGGCATGTAAATGCACAAACATATGAGAAAGACTTTGAAGCATCAAAATAAATTTCCCAGAAGACGTGGTTGCTTAAATGAGAATACTTAATTTGCAACAGGGATGCTTTGACATCCTTACTGATTATATCCACTACATTGTTCTGTGGAAAAGTGGTATTTTATTTCTTAAAAGAATGTAGTAGGAAGCCTGTGACAGTTCTTCTAATATGCTCTCAGTTTGGCAGTGACATCTGAATTTGAATAAATGTGTAAAGTTTAGCAAGATTTTCTTTTCTCATGGACACTACTGTTTGTATAAAAATAAAACAGAATTGATTGTTCCTGCTGCTAAGCTATTGTTACCAGACCACCAATTAAAATCTTATCCACACTGCCTAGTTGCCAACAGCTATTTTTGGAGGGTGGGAATGTTTACCACGCTCTTGTCACAGATGTGACCTCCAGGCATATTTTCCTGCTGCAGTTTTAAAGAACTTTCCTCTCTCCTTATATTATGTCAAGTGCTTTTGTCCATTTTGGCTTGGTGTGCTTTACTTCATTATAGGCTAACTATAGTATGCCACTGACTAATTTGCAGAGATAGAAACACCCCTTCAATTGAGTCAATGTTTTCCTCAGTCTTTAATTTGCACCACTGGACTTAGCACACAAAAAAAAGGCAGAGGAAAGAGACTAACTCACAGAAAGAAAAATATCTATTAAAAAGAAGGAAAAAAATCTATAAGGTTTCAAACCAGCAAGCGTCTATTTACAAGGCAAGTATTAACCATGATTATGCTATAAGAGCCTTACTGGTACCTCTAGGAGACATTGCAGACAATGAAACATTCAAAAAATAAGTTTTATTTTAAAGCTAGGTGCTGCTTCTATACATACTTCTTTGATATTTTAACTTGGAATATATACATTAAGTTTATATTGTATATGTGCATGCATTTGTGTATGTATGTGTACATGCACATACAAACAAAAGAAATCTATAAATGTTTATAGGAGACATGCTCACAGGAAGAAAAATGATTGGTCATTGCTTTCCTGGGAGAGAAAGGTGGGAGGGACAGCAATAAGAGAAGGGTCCAGTGGGAGAATGGAGCAGCCTGCTATGCAGATTACATAACCTTGTAAAGTGTTGCTGAAACACCTGAATCTAAAAGAGATTTTCTTAAAATGGCTTAAAATTAACCTGGCATGAGCATAGGATAGGGACAACATATAAATGTATTACAGATATTCCCTAATATGGGTTATCTTCAAGGATATATATAGTCAAAGCTTGTCATTCATAAATTAGCTCTTTTGTAATCAGACTTATTAAATTCCAATTAACTAAATTGGGAAATAAATTCCAAAAGTGGGTGCTACTTTTTCATAAAAATAAATGCTACTATTTATTTAAGAATATGAGCTAAGCTAGATGCAAATACATTATTAGACTCTAAATCCAAAATCTTATTGTTTTTCTTTTTTAATAGTAGACAAAATAATTTTCATTGGGGCTTTACATATAGAGAGGGAGAGTTTATTTTGCCCTTCCTTAGCTGTGGTCATTAAAATCTGTACATATAAATAGTTTTAATTTTAGTTTTAATTGCCCAGTCATGTCCGACTCTTGGCGACTCTATAGGCAAGCATTCTCCATGCTACCCTATCAAGCACCGCTTCTTTCAGTTGCTATTGTTTCTACCTAAAATGAATTGTTGAATGGTATCTTAGAATATTTATGGAAAATCTTTTAGGTCAAATGGGAATGACAAATCCTGGATAGGAATCCTTAACTTTTTATATCCTCCGCCAAGTTTTTATGTTTTATGTGATTCTTCCAAGCGGAGCTCTTTATTATTTCCCACCTACAGCCAAATCTGAGTGCTCTACTATTTGCATTTATAATATACTCTGTGAACTCTAAGGGAGGGGCTGTCTTCATCCTCTTTCATTCAGATATAAGATCTGGATTGAATTGCTTCTTACTCCTCTGGAATGTAGCCCCTCCCTCCAGGGAATCCACCTCCTTACATTGCATTGCATCATATAAATACCTATTACGGTATTATTTTTTTGGGAAACACAGAAATACTCATTTCATTGTAGGTTTTAACTGCTTTTGCATTGAATAGAATTGTCTTATACTTCATGAACCCTAAGTGAGGCAAAAATATTAGTAATCTTTTTAGAAATTAAATTGTTAAAATTAAGCTGCAGGAGTTATTTCAATCCTTCATAATATCAAATGAGTTTTTTAGAGTTATTATTGTTATTATTGTTGTTGTTGTTGTTATTATTATTGTCATTATTATTATTATTTAAACGTGAAACTCAGTCAACTGAACATTTAAAAATATATCACAAATATTACTGACTGGCACTGATGGTTGATACGGGTTGCTGCCAGCATCCTAGGTATCAACCAAGTATCTTCTTAAAATGTCTGATATTCTGAGTAGCACAGTTTTTTGCAGTTCCGCTGGTGTTATTGTAGGAAGCTGTAATTTCTTGATATTGTTATTATGATGCTTTTTAGAGGAATATGAACAAAAAGTGTTACAAGATTAAAAATGAATCACAGAATAACACACAAATAGTAAAATTGAAATAAGCATTAAGTGCTCTAGGATGTAATGATTATAACTTACTAATATATCAGAATTACTTATGAATCATAAAATAAAATCACCATTAAGCTTTAAGCTAAGAATACATTATTTACTGAAATTAGAAGTTATAATAAATGGAATCATTACCACTGAAATTTAAATAGCTCACAAAAAGAGAATTTATAGAGGAGACAAAAAATAATAATCTGAAAAAAACCAAACAAATTTAAATAGCTCATGAAGTTAAAATACTGTCTTTATATAAAGAAAAATATAAATTTTGGATGTGGTATAAATCCATACTTTAACTTAAAGTTTAGGAATGACTGAATTCTATATCAGATTTATTTTTAAAATCCAATGTAATTCTGGACATCAAAGCATGCTCCCATGACTTCCAGGGAAGAGATGGTGGACTGAAGATGGCTCTACAAAAAGTAAAGCTTGCTGTGGTGGAAAAAAGAGCCAGAGGGTAACTGGGCCTTCATAATTCTTCTTCAGATAAGGAAAGGATTTGAAATCACCAAAAAGTGCTCCACACAGTTGCTCCTCATGAGGGGACCATAAGACTGTGGTCTCCAGCATGTTTTCAGCACTGGGAGACAATGGAATATCATCTTGCTTGAACTGTGCTCAACACCTTTAAAAGGACACTGAGTTGGCATATTTTCTTTTCTAATTACATTTGTAAATTGCTTGTTAACTGGTGTTCCTAAGAAGAAAACAGGAAAATATACTAAGAACACAAGCTGAGAATGTGGGTGTTGCCATATTGCATTTTTTTTAATTTAGTTCTCAATTCATATGCTACCTCAGTTACATCAAATAAAAATAATTAAAGCTAACAAAACGAAAAGTAGTAAAGAATACATGATGTATATAGGGAGCAGATAGGTAGCACAAGCATATTACCCAGAAGCAACCATCAGAAAGCAGATCACTTCACCCTACCCCAAATCCTGTTGAAACAACCAGGTCTTTATAGCTTTGCAGAAACCAAACAAGATTTGGGCAAAGCGTAATATTCCATTATATGGTCAAAGACCAAGATGTAAAGTTATGTAATGCCAACAAACTGATGACATTAGACTCCATGCCAACAAATGACCTCCTGAAGATGTTGAATAAAAAATATCCACCTTGGTTTTCATAAAGTGACAAGATATTATATTTGACCAGAAGTGTAATGACATTTTTTTCTTCTCTTTTTTGAATATCAGTTAAGGCTGTGTAGACATTGTATGCTTCCAAAATCTTAGTGCAGATGTTTAGGGAGAGCCCAAAGCTATATAAGATGGAGGTCTGAAGGTCTGAAGCACTCTTAACAGTGGGGCAATGACTTCAAACTGTCTGATAAAGAATTTTGAGAGCTAGTGTTGTAAGAAGATTCTAAGAACAGGAAACAGATGGTTGCATAAAGAAAATAACAAGGCTTAAGAGAATGTCATCCTCAAAAAAGTTTCTGCCTGTGCTTTCCCCCCCCTACCTTCATCTTTATCTATCATTTTTGAAATTTGAAAACATCTGAAATCAAGCAATATTAAAGCTTGCTTTCACTGTTAAAAGTTGTCTGTTTCTTTAAAAATACCTGAAACATGGAACATATAATATTGAAGTTATTAACATCCTGAAGTTATTGTTGCTACATTCAGTCAATTTTTTTATTCCATAAGATGGAAATGTGGCTTTCTGATTATTATTAAGGTACCATAGTGTCAGTTTCAGCCATCAGTAGAGTACGCATGGAAACACAAGTGTAGATATGTCTGCAGCATCTTAAAACAACCATGTTTTTGTTATGATTGCATGGATGTTGCAGAGGGTAGCCATGCAAATAAACTAAACAATGCAGGATCCGATCGGAGTCGGTCACTGGGACAAGAGGTTTAGTCTTCTGAGATTTCAAACCTGTGCTGGAGGCCATCCTCAGGCTCCATCACTATCTGAAAGCTCAGAAGACAAAACCTCTGGTTCTGGTGACCAACCCAAATTGGATCCTGCAACATTATCCTGGGGCAAGTATATTTGCCTTCATTCAAACTAAACAATGCATCTGCTTTATAGAATTGCAGACAGGTACCATGTTTACTTTCCCATGCGTTGTGAAGCATTCTTTGAAAATTAGATCAGAAACACTGCATGTCTATTAATTTTTTCTCGTTGTTGCTTCTATTTCATTTAGTCATCTGCAAGTAACTGCTCTTTTCATCCAGTTCAGTGAACCACTGTTCAAAATAAGCTCATGTTTAGTATTATTTCCCTTTTGAAACATTGTATGGAAAGCCATCTATGTATCCATTGCCTTATTTGAAATGAAGGTTTTTGCTTATTATCCACAGAGTTGACTCCCTTTAATTTCTTTTAAAATAATGCAATCCAAGCACACTGTGTTGCAAAATATTTGGGATGAATAAATCTGTAAAATAGCCTTAAAAATGAACTAGGTGAAGCCATCCATGTCATGACATGTGAATTCAGTCACAACAATAAAAATAAATAAAAAATAGAATGGTTCCCTCCAAAATCTTCTAAAGACTGCATATAATGGCAATATACAGGCATGATTCTCAATGAGGTAGTACAGTTTCATAATGATTCCTAACAGATGTAGTTCGAAGCCAATTACCTCTGTTGTGGATTTTTATTTACCTCAGTAGAATTTGTACTGTGGGAATCCTTATGGGGAATTTATTTAGTTTTAAGCCAATAAATATATATAAATGCACTTTAGCAGTCAACCAAACTAAAAACAGTTGATCTCACATCACTTGGGAAAGAAAATCGGAAAGGGCTGAGACAGGTGTTTTCATGCAAACATAGCGGTACATCTTAGATGTGTATCATGACTCTGTCGATCTGAGCATGCTCTTTGTAAGATAAAATATGGCACAGTCAATATTTACATTATTTTTTCCATAGAAACAGAGAAGAATCACCAATTAATTATACTGTGTATGGGAGGGAAGAATGCCTTTAATAAATGCAGTGTTTTCTAATAAAGTTAGGAAAGTAAGTAAAATAAATCTTTTAAAGAAAATATTATGAGAGACAAATCCCACTTAAATAATGAACAAAACATTGAAGCTTGTTGAAGAGGAATAATAGGCTTAAGAAAAGAAGCATGAATGAAAAGAATATTTAATTTGAACCTTTTTATCCTATTTTCATCATATCAGAATATTATTCTGGGTGTCCTGTATTAAGTTAACTATTTGGATTCTAATCATAAAAGCCAGCAACAATCCTGTGACAAAGTGGCCATGCTTTGACACCTTATTAAATGTATTTCATTTTATATTAAATATGTCAATGATTTCATACAAGCTTGCATATCTCAGAAATTATATTTAATAATATTTACACATACCAGAAATGAACTACCTTATTCCCCTGCCTAATTTCATATGTTTGGGATATCAAGGTTACAGAGATGCATTTACTTTTTTTGTATGTAGTCAGATATTGTTTGAGTCAGTACTTCTGTTAATCTGGCATCCATTTTCTCATTGTCACTAGATGTAAACTTGCCCCAATCTTAAAGAATTAAAAGTACAGCTTTTGTCCCACAGGACACATTGCATTGATCAGCCTTCAATCCTGAGAGCTGAGTTGAACTCCGGGCTGCATTAGCAAGACCAGTAGAGAAGCAAAACAGTTCATTAGCTCAAAGGAGAGAAAAAGTTGTGGTTGACCATATCCAAGATGCTGAGAACTAGACAAATGAAAGAAGTGCCATTTAGTTCAATCTGAGTACCATAATATAGTATTGGTAGGAAAGTGTGAGAGTGGTGATTCCAGCTGAGTAGAGTATCACTGGAACTGCCCATGTATTAATGGCTTTAATTATGTGTCCAGCATTCCAGCATTCAGCTTTGATTTTAATATTTTGCGGACTGCCTGATGTATTCCTTTTGCATTGATTCTTTGACTTTTCCATTCAAAATATTATCTGCTTGCAGTATGACTAGGTTTGTAACTGCAATCCTTTGCTAATGTTTTCACTATGCTTCCATTTCCCAGTTCTATTCCTTCTATTTTTTCAATTTTTCCTTGCTGCATGGATAATATAGTACATTTTTCAAGTCCAAAGTTCATTTTGATGTCGCTGCTGAACAGTTGAACTGTGTTGAGTATTGATTTAAGTCTAGTGGGGCTTTTTGCATACATTTTTAAGTCATCCATGTATAGTAGATGGTTTATCTTGCCATGTTGGCTTGAAATTTGGTATCCCAGTTTTGTGTTTCATAGGATTATTGTCAGTAGAGTTAATGCAATGTTGAACAGTAGTGTTGAAAGTGAGTCCCCCTGGAAGATTCCTCATCTGATGTTGACTTCACCAATGTTGTCCCCATTTGCTGTTAGAACTGTTTTCCATTTTTGCATATTTGCTTTCAAAAATGTACAAATATTTTTGCTGATGCCAAATTTTCCAGACAGGCGTTAATCCAGCTGTGGGGTAATGAGTCAAATGCCTTCTTGTAATCAATCCAGATCATATTTAAATTAGTTTTTCTTCGTTTTGCATTTTTTAATACCGTTTTATCAATGAGCAGCTGATCTTTTGTTCCTCTTGATTTTTTATAATTTCCTTTTTGTTCTATTGGATAAACTGTTTTCCATCAGACGATTGAATACTGAATTTGCCAGTATTCTTGCAAAAAGTTTGAACGTTGTTGGCAGACAAGTAATTGGGCAGTAGTTGCTTGGTTCTGTGCTGTTTTCTGAATCTTTCATTATCAAGTATGTTCGACCAGCTGTTAACCATTCTTTGCTTGTTGCATTTCGAAGCATTTCATCAAGTTGAGTGGCCTGGTCACTGGATGGAGGCTGGTCAGGTTTTTTAGCCAGTATCCATGCAGTTCGTCCAGTCCAGGTGCATTCCAGTTCTTGACCTTCTTTGCTTGTTTTGCAACTACGTCAACTGTTATTACAATATTGTCCATTTTGTTTCATGTTGTTTGTTGCTGAATATATTTAATCCAGGAGGCAGTTTTGCTGTATTCCACTGGGTTTTCCCACAGTTCTTTCCAAAAGTTTTAAAAAAATTCTTTACATGGGTGAACATTAGTTTGGACTCGATTTTCATCAAGGGACCAGTAAAAGAGGTGTTGGTTTCTTCTGAACTGGACATTTTCACGATATTGTTTTATTCATCCTCCGTATCTTTCAACTTTCTTTGCTGTTGCTATTACACATTGTTTTAGTTCTTCCATGATTTCCATTATCGTTTTTTTCCTTCAGGTTGTATTTTTTTGTGATTTTGTAAATTATTTTTGTGTATAATTTTGTAAATTATTTTTCAGCTTTTGTTCTTTAGTTTTCCTTCTTTCAAATATTTAAATTGCTGACATCCCCTCATAGTTTATTTTATTTTATTTTCAAGTTGAATTTTCCACTTTGGTGTTCCAGTAGGTTTCTTTTTTGGCATTTTATAACCCAGTTCTGCAGTTATAACGGTGGCTGTGCTATACATTATTTGGTTGGTTTCATATAGTGTGCTGGATGGGGTGGAAGTGAAAATGTTGTTCACGGCAGTTAACAGATCTTTCACTCGCTTGCTATGCACTTCGCAAATGGTAGGTAGTCTTTTTCATTCTATGTTTTCTTTGATGTGGTTTTCAATCTTTTCTTTCAGCATTTTCGCTAGATCACTTAGCTCTACACTTTCGAGTTGTTGCACAGGAAGATCTTCATCCTGTATGTTGGTTTCTTCCACTGGCTGATCAGTTTGTTCAGGTGTTGGAACTGTTTCTTCAGCCTGTTCATCAATACTTGCTTTCTTTCTAGCCAATGTTTCTAGACATTGTGTTTCCACATCTGTGAAAACTTTATTACGGATGATAAAACATCTTTGATCCATTAATCTTTGTTCAGTTATGTCACTTTCTGGGTGTTTTTCCTTCGACAGTTGCATCATTCTTTTTTGAAATTCCCTGGCTGTTGGTTCTGCCTGATGGTAACATTTGATGATTTCTCAATTTTCTTTGACTGTTCAAGTTTTGTGCTTTTGTCCCAGTCGCTTTACAGTTGCACCCCCTGGTTCCCTAGCAGTAGCAACTGAGCCCTGCTGCCCACTTTTCAGCAGATGTCCAGGAGCCGTAGCATCTGATGCGGTCCTTGTTGACTGGGCGACGACCAGTCCGGTATGGAATTTTGTTAATTTCTTCTCATCATTGATGATGGTAGATGCTGGGTTGGTTCACGGTGGCTAAGCCACTACCGATCTGAAAACCAGCAATCCCATAACCATAGGGACTGCACCAGATAGCCTTCACATACTTAGAAAACATTTACTCTGCCCCTTGTTAGCATGCCTTGGCATCCTTATCAGAATAAAACATTTGCAGAAAAATGATATATGATAGATAAAATGCCCATAGGTCAAAGAAGTGTTGAGATTTTGGAATTTACATTCTAATTCTGATTTACTGACGTATCCATCAATTGCTTTCTACAAGAAAAGGATAGAATTTATGGGACAGCTTGACCAATATCTTTTGATCAGACCCATGCTTGCTCCAGCAACTTCTGCAGCATTCCCAGAACTCCCAATAATCCTTCAGAAGCACAATTTGACTGAGCCCAAATTTGACAATTTGACTGAGCTTCTTTCCTCAATCTCTTTGATGACACTGCCTAATATATTGAGAGAGTGTGTGCTTGCACCATAAATATGGCCAAAATAGTATTAGAGAAGAGGGGAATACTGTTTTGAAAGACAAATGAGCCGTGGTTACGCAGTAGTTAGAATGCAGTATAACACACTAACCCATTGCTCGTTGCCAGGAGTTCAATTCTTACCGGTTCAAGGTTGACTCAGTTTTACATCCTTCAGAGGTCAGTAAAAAGAGGACCCAGATTTTGGGGGGCAATATGCTGACTCTGTAAACTGCTTAGAGAGAGCCACAAAAGTACTAGGAAGCGGTATATAAATCTAAATGCTATTGCTAGTCTAAGTGCTATTGCTAAAAGATGAAACAAGGGCACACACACAGTGATAGATTTTAAGTTATAGTCTATTGCAGTGTGTCAGGATTCTATTCTGTAGGATATCAAGCAATTATAACCACTGAGACAATTTAAATATTGATGTGGTATATGAGTACTATATATATTGTGAAAGGATCGGAAGAAGAAGAAAGACAGCAATAGAAAATTATATAACAAAAGGAGGAGGAGGAATATATAAAACAATTGGCCATAATTTGTTCAGAAGAGAGATTGTCACTATGATAGATATAATTATAAGTGAAACTGTGAGTTACACACACACAAATCCCACAGAAAGAACACCTTCTGTTAAAAAAAAACAACTTATTGAAGAGATAGAATGAATCTTATTTGATTTCCAGCCTATTTATTACTGTACTCAGAGGGATCTCTACGAGAATCAAAAAAACCCAAGATGGTGGTTCCATTTCTTGTGGGAACGTCTTATTTTTCAGCAGCATTTGCAGCACCCAAACTATATATTACAGGCAAAATTTTACACAGATTTTCAACCAGGAATGGGAAAAGTTAGACATGTTCATCTCACCTTCAACAACTAACAAACCACACCAAATTGCCCCATACCAAGTTGGAGTACACCTCTATTAAATACCAATTGCAATATAACCAGAAAGTTCACTCTCTACTTTCTTCACTGGCTTTATAAATTCCTTACTTAAGGAAGGTGGAGTAAAACATAAGAAAGAGATATAAAGGATATAATTATACTTAATACAAAGCCAAAGGAAAGTTTTGGGCTACTGTAATGCTATCTATGTGAGACTAGCTCTGGAAACTTCAGTTGGTGCAAAATACAACTGTTAATAGGAATCTTCTGATACTGTAATGTAACACCAAAATTTCAGAGACTTGCAATAACTATTGATTTGTTTCTGAGTGTAATTCCAGGTACTTGTAATAACATACAAAGTCCTCTATGGCTTGAGAGATGGATATCTATGGGATCACTTGTTGCAACTAAAATCTGCCCTCTTAAGGTTTGCTGGTAGAGAAACAGACTTATAAAAGGGGTGGGAGTGTAGACTTGGAACCTGTAGTGTAAGGACCTTGTGGAAATAGGATTAGCATCCTCGTTACTAACTATTTTAAAAAATTAGTGAAAACCTGGGTGTTTAAGACATTTAGGGATTGAACTGTGAAGTCTGCATGTAGGCTATGTTAATGTGGTTGTCATTATAGTTCTCATTATGATGTTACTTACTTATATTATAGGTATTATAGAGGGTTTTTTATTGTATACTGATTTAGTGAACTTTTTGGAAATTGTCTTTTGAACAAAGTCTCATAAAGGCCCTTGTAAATATCTAAATATTTAGAAATGAATTCTGCATATCCAGTCTCACTCTGTCTTGTTCTTAGAGTAGCCACTCTTCTGTTTCAGGCAAAATTCACTTAATTTAGCATTTTTCCATATGACCATTTTAAGGCATGGACTTCAACTCCCAGAATTCATCAGCCAGCATGGCATTTCTAGGAACTGATGTCCACAGAGTTGCCAACTTGGAAAAACATTAGTTTAATTGAGGAAACTGCAAGGTTAAACAGCCTCAGGTGTGAAGTTGTCACATATTTTCTATTTGTATTATTGTTTTATTGCTTGTGATTCCACATCATCACCCAAGTGATCACAGATATTTACAACTCTAATTTGCACAAATATCTTTAAGTTCAGAATTAATTTGCTTCTCTTACTTTACTGTTTGCCCAAAATTTGTTTGACTTATTTTTTGAATTCCTGTAGTTAGCAATCTCTAGCCTGAGAACTTGGAAGCATTTATCTTTAATCATCTCTTACAAAGATATATCAATTGAATGGTTTCAGAACTGGCTATGGGAATCCAGTCTTGACTATTGCTGTGATTTAAAGAAAATAGAATGGGGATGCAGTTCACTGAAGTGTATAGTGGTTGGAGATGCAAACTAAATCTATGAAATCCTAGTTTATCATGACCTTTTAGCTTCTGAATGCCTCTGGTGCTGTGGTCCGCACCAGAGACCAGTTCTGTGGAGAGAGTTTTTTTCATGGACTGGAGGGGGTATGGTTTTGCATGCTGCCTGCATCTCATGGATGGGGCTTCGCTTGTATGCAGCGCCTGGTTTCTGGCATGCCGTGGCCTGGTGTGGTCCATGGACCAGGGGTTGGGGACTCACGCTGTAGAGTTCCTGAACCTGCATCTATTAGATATTGCATCTAATGATAAAAGAGAATATTTGTAGCCAAGGGTTGAAAGGAGGGGCTCTTGGTGCTCTCTGAGCTTGGTTGTTCTCTTGCAGACATTTCATTACCCAAGCTAGGTAATGCAAGAAAACAACCAAGCTCAGAAAGCAGCAAGGACCTCTCAAGATATTTCATTTTTATTTATTGTCAAGCTCATTGGAATATTTAACATCTAGACTATTCTAGGAAAAGGTACATATCCACACATTCCCTGTGAATGAAAACCACATGGTGAAAACTGTTTTATTGCTGCTTTGCACTCAGGGTTTATTTATAACAATAGCACTGCTCATTCTTTTGAAGAGTAAATTAGCCCCTGCAGATGTTGATATTAAACAACAGCTATTCTGGATAATAAATCAAACACTGAGTAACACTCTTGATTGCTAGGTAAGTAAAATGTATTTGTAGCCATAAATTATATCAATTTACCCACAGACAAAAAGCTTAATTGAGGCAGATTTTTTTTTTGTTGTTTTTTTTTTGTTTCTGAACTTGATTCAGAAAAGAGTTTTGGAATTGTTTCCCATACTTTGGTTGAAATAAAGATCCAACTTTGCAAAAGAAGAGATGAGAGAGTTGTGAAATAGCTTTGTACCTATACGAAATTGCTTCTGTGTTGAGCAATTTCACATGTTCTCCACCCCATCATTGTGTACTGGACCATTATGTCCTGCAACACACAATATTCCGGAATGAAGGAATCTCTGAAAGGATGGATGAAAGCTCACTTTGTAGTGTTTATAGGTTGACACCTAAGAGTCTTTGTGACCTGTCCCTAGAGCTAAGGTCAAAAGATACATAAGAGGAAAGATTTTCACACACCATCCCTGTGCCTGTTTTTCACCTGATGGACAGTTGGTTAAATCAGTATCTGTGCTCAGAGAACAGGGAATTTTTGTGCTTCCTGTCTTCATGATGTTGTTTAAATGAAAGGGGTAGCATTTCTATCTTCACCAGTTCTTAATAATATATATAATATCACAATCAAAGGAATTCTATCCATCCTATTATGGGAATGGGGTAAATGAGCAAGTCTGTAAGACTTTTCAGAATATTATCAGGGTGGGATCTAGGTGCATCCTAAGGGGAACCTCACAGTCCAGAGAGCAGATATGGTTCTCTCGCCATTAGTATAGGAGAAATTGTTTACTCCTGCCTTATCTAAAATTGATCAAGGTTAGTTAGTTGCTGGTAATGGAATGTGTGAAAGACCTTGGGAGAATGGGTCAAGAAATGCTGCCTAGTAGGGAACAATCAAGTAAGATTCTCAACCTGTGGTCTCTGCACTCCTGTGGGTGCACGCAATGTCATCATGGGGTATGCAAAGGGTTGAAGAAATGTTATGATCTATATCTTGAATTAAGTTTTGGTGGTCCATGGCCACAAAAGGTAGTTAAAGGTCCATGGTGAAGAAAAGGTTGAGAACCATTGAGGAAAGAGTTGGCAGCAGAAATGGCTCAGAAAAAAAATCCCCACTGGCTTCTCAGACTGTAAAGGAGATGGAGGAAGAATTGTACTTTCAGACTTGTTTCTATTATTGTTGCTTGAGATTAAAGTAGAATTAGCACATCTGGTCATGTTTCATGCCTGGTCTACTTCATAAAGCTGAAAGTGCTGCAATTTGCTATGGGTTAGTATATAAAATGATCCCAATCCCAATTGTTCCCTTACTTTTGTACCTGGAAATTTCCTCACTATGGTTCAGTAGCGGAACATGGCAATCCTCCACTTGTACAATGCTGATCTTTGCACTTTATCCAAATTGTCCAACCTCTGCCATCTACTACAGTCTTCATCTGCATTAAGAGTACTTCTCCGCACATTCATATCAGTGGCTACAGGTAGTCCTCGACTTATGACCACAATTGAGTCTAAAATTTCTGATGCCAAGTGAGACATTTGTTAAGTGAATTTTGCCCCATTTTACAAAACTTTCTTGCCACATTTTGTTAAGTGAATCACTTGGAATTTAGAACTTGGAATAACTTTATGGTCACTTTGAATGTACCCTAATCGGCATACATTAAAATGAAATTTTGTTGCATACAGCTGTCAAAGGCTGTCCACCTCTAATATACACTACATAAACATGACTAAATAAATAAGTACAAAATTATGAGTATACCCGTATATATATTATATGACACGGGGAAACAATACAATCTAGTTTGTATGTATACATGTACATGTATACATCCAAACTGCAGTTATTAGTATCATGGTTTTCAAGTGAAACAGGCTTCCCCATTAACTTTGCTTGTCAGAAGAGTCATAAAAGGGGATCACATGACCTCAGGACTGCAACCATCATTAATATGATCAGTTGCCAAGCATCTGAATTTTGATCACATGACCATGGAGGTGTGGCAATGGTCATAAGTGTGAAAAATGGTCGGAAGTCACTTTTTTTCAGTCCTGTTGTAACTTTGAATGGTCACTAAGTGAACTGTTGTAAGTCGAGGACTACCTGTATTGGGTATATCAGTAGACAGAAAGCAGTGATGCCCTTCTATTTTGAGACAGTGGCAATGGCATGATGTTTTCACATGCTAAATGGCCTTGCTGTTTCCCTCAGGATGCCTTTTGCTAGAGGACAGCATCAATCAGCACGCATACATGTGTGCTATTGAACCCCAGGAACTTATCAAGAAAGATGCAAACTTAAAATTGCAGTAAACCTAGTAGGTGCCAATTCCTCAAGTCATTATCTTCTAAAAATTAAACTGTGAGGCAGGTAGAGTGAAGGTACAGAATAATAACAGAACAGAAAGTGGGAAATCTGTTCACTCCTATTTCACAAGAAATATATATGTATATATTATAGGAGATTGGTAGCACTATCTGCATTTTCCATATGTTTGACTATCTGCCTGGTCAGTAGCTATTAAACAAAGATGATTCTGTTTCATTTTAAATTGGTTGAGGCTAGTGGGATACTGCTAAGTTATCCTGCTTCTTGCCTAAAGCACTATTACAGGCAGGTGTCTCTCTACATCGTCAGTTTGCTAGGCAAGAACTACAGCTAGAAGCTGCTGCACATATTAATCACCTCTTTTAAATGGTCACAGTAGGCAAGCATGAAATTCAAAAGTATGGGACTGAAGCGTGGCAGTGATATGCTGCTGCCTTTTGGGAGGAGGCAGATGTGTGATGGTTTCACAGGCTAAATGGACTTTGACAGATCTTCCAAATTGCTCCTAGGTGATCATTGAGAACAGTGTTTGCTGTAGCTCAAGCAACATTTTGTCATTTTGGGAGGGGTGTGTGCACATGGGCCATGAATGAAGGTGGCCATATTAGAAGCATATGAAAAACTGGGCACCTGGACTACTGAATCCCAGTATTCTTTTTATTTCTAGTCAAGGAATCCATTTCTGTTTGTAATGGTGACTGAAGCAGTGTGTGGGAAAGCCAAAACAACACCAATGAAGTTTGGCACAAAAGAACAAACAACTTCATTAATTGTTTTCATGGTTGAATGTGGAATGTGAGCAATGGTCAGAACACATCACTCTCTGTCTTTATTTGCTGTCATTGACACTATAAGGAGGAACTATAGTTTCTTGTCAGAATATATTATTTGCGCTGAAAGTGATCCTGGAGAATCTATCTATCTATCTATCTATCTATCTATCTATCTATCTATCTATCTATCTATCTATCTATCTATCTATCTA
>JANHFL010001668.1:128866-144596 GCA_032468155.1 Oxyrhabdium leporinum | reverse complement strand
AGTTTTTTGCAGTTCCGCTGGTGTTATTGCAGGAAGCTGCAATTTCTTGATGTGTTTTGTAAAATTCTTGGACATGGCACCAAGTGCCCCTATGACAATGGGTATCACTGTTACATATTTCATCCATAACCATCTGGTTTCAATGGCCAGATCATGATATTTCGTGATTTTTTTCAAGTTCTTTTTCTTCAACTCTGGCGTCTCCTAGTACAGCGATATCAATAAATTGTATGCTTCGGCCCTCAACAACCATAATATCTGGTGTGTTGTGTTCCAAATGGTGATCAGTCTGTATTCAAAAGTCCCACGAGATTTTCACTGTCTCGTTTTCGACAACTTTTTCCACTTTATGCTCCCATGACTTTTCTGATATAGGTGGGGCGTATTTTTTACATAATGACCCGTGGATTAATTTAGCAACTTGATTATTGTCATTGTTATTGTTGTTGATCACACAGCCAGATGGTCAGACTGGGTTTGGCATTTTTGTCTACCTATCGAGTCCTTCCCAAGAACCTGGGATAGGATGTTTGATGGTATTAGAGATATTGTCCCAGGATATAAGCTGTTTCAAGTATAGCTGCCTTTTGTAATTGGCTGGTGAATTTGTCAATGCAGATGATGTTCAAGCAGTGCTCCAATTGTTTTGGGATTGCACTCATCTTATTACTATTGGTACCACCTTGCAGGCACCTTATTACTATTGGTACCGCCTTCGCTTTATTTTGTCACAATCATTCTACTTCTATTTTCAGATCTTTGCATGTTGTTATTTTCTCCAGTTCTTTCTCTTCTATTTGGCTGTCTCCAGGTACTGCCACATCCATTATCCAGACCTCTTTGTCTTTCCTATTAGCAGTAGTTAAACCTGGGATGTTATGTGGCAAGTGCCTGTATGGATTTTAAAGTCCCATAGCATTTTAGCTATTTCATTTTCTATTATTTTATTTATTTTATGGTCCAATTATTATGTTATTATCACTGCTTTTATTTCTGCAGAATAAATTGCTGCAATTCTTGCATCTGGGAGATATTAAACAGTTGTAATTATTGATTTCACTGGGATTCCAGAATCTAATCTAGAATCTGACATAGGGTAACTCTTAAAAATATTAATCAAATATATGTGATTAGTATGTCCATTCATATATTATATCATTTAAAAACACATCAAAATAATAAACTAGGATTTAATAAAATATAATTTCCCTTTTATTTAATTCCTCTGTTGTTTGTGATGCAGTGCTGAACATAAGATACTCTTTATCATAACAGTAATCATGCATATGTTCTTCACAATATTGGTAATATAGTTGTGTGTGTAGCATTCACTGATATACTGTATATTGTGTAGGTGTTTTTAAAAAACTTTTTAATGAAACCATTTGTAGGACTGTGCCAATATATGTGTATTTATTTATATGTAGATTTTTTTCCAAATGATTTTATTAAAAAGTATACATGAAAAGAATAAAAGTGAATACAAACAGAAAAATATAAACAGAAAAATACAAACAAGGGGGTATGAAAAAGGGAAAGAAAAATGAAAAACTTTTTTTAAAAAAAATTGCAGGTAAAAGCAATTTTAATAGCTTATCATCATCTCTAAATAAAACATAATCTCTCTTCTTTGCACAGCTCATTTCTTAGGTAAGGAAAAGAAATTCAAAATAATATGTCAATCAACTTTTGTCAACAGAAGTCCACTAAGGGCAACCAGATACAATCGGTTTTTTTTAAACCCTGATCAAACAAGCTACTCCTATAAATTTTTACTGACTTTTTTTAAAAAACAATCTTATTTTACCTTTTCAAAAATAGATCCAAAGGTAATTTGCTGCTCATCGGTGTTTCAAAGCAAAAATATTTTTTTTGAAAATTCCAAAAAAGGAATTAAGATATAAGGCTCGGCCAAGCTCTCAAAGAAAAGTAAACAGTGGGAAGTAGGAAGCAAGAAGTAAGTAGTACGTAGTAAAGTAGTAAAGCAAAGCAAAGGTACAGTAAATTATGGCTGGTTTTCAAATTTGAACTTCATATAAATCCTGATAGTTTCTGTGGTTTGCTCATGAGGAGCAGCTTTCTGGAGTCACAGGGATGATCTCAACAATCTCTCTGTTGTTCTGGAGATGATTTGCTGACCCAGATCCAGCATCTAGCAGCAAGTTCCCTTACAAAACTGTCTTGCTAGCTAGCAAAAGCCAGCAAGGTGCGACTGTCTCACCATGGCACTTACAGGAAGTGTGTAGACAGCTTTCTTAAATTGATTCTTGTCTATATAAGTTTTTGACAGAAGAACAGTAACAGCCTCTATTGTTGCCTTTCCATGCTTCAGTGGATACTGTTTTGGTAAATCACAGCATTTTGTTTCCATTCCAATTCAAAGTAAGCCCCCCCCCCCCAAATCAAATCAATGGTAACCTCTATTTTAGCTGGTTGGCTATGGAGCAATGTTGTCGCAGATGAGTAATTCTTTCCTATCATTGGAGCAAGACCATATTTAAGATCAACTTTACATTTCAAGTGACTTTCTTCTACACGTACTTGGTTATTGTTGCATTGTATGCCTATACATCTTAAATTTAAACCGTGTATAGATTAAATACTCAGTTTTTTTGCTTATGAAGAAATCAAATGTAAAACAATCATTACTTTACAAGCCAATGTGAAGGATCAGCCATTATGTCTTACAGATATTTGTTAGTGTCTTCACTTGTCTAGTCAATAAGTGACAAGTGATTCTTTAATCTATTAATCTAGGGGAGTTCTTAATGTATAAGAAATCTTAGGGACTTTTGGCAATGCATTAATCTTCCATCTTCTACATTGTCCTTGTTTGCTATACAAGCAAATGTTCTGAGCAGTATTGTTATCTAGCCTGTGAAGCTGCTATAACATTAAGCTCTGCACAAGAATGCCAGATTGGCAACTGAGATGAGTGCATTTTGCCATAGACTTTTTTGGAATACTTTGATTTTGTATTAAATGTCAGGATGAATGTACTATCATAATGGAGTCCCTTCTTCATGTTTCTGCCCATGCACAACTATAATCAAATATTTGAAAAATGCACTAATGTTCTGAGTAACTAGGGATTTGCTCTGACTTCAAGGAAAGTATAAAATCACTCTTGGAATGAAGAATAGGAAGTTGGAATGGGCACCCTAACTGGCATGACGCCATCTTCAAATCATTCTATTTTGATTTGCTATAGCAACCACACAAACGTCATCTCTTGGAATAATTAACAATTTGGTACGAGTGTGTTTGTATGTGGAGAGAATTTAAAGGACAGATTTTAAAAGAGAATTTATCTCCAAATTAAAAGCCATGGAAAATGGAGTGGGATAGGAGTGGCTTGCAGAAAGGAGAATATTTGTGTGAGTAATAGATACAAGACAGGATAGCACATAACACCATTCTTACCTCTCTGTATCCCTCTTTCTAACTATGGTCAATAAAATTGTCTTTTGTGCTGAGTGCAAAATAGGGACAACTTCTTGACTTGGGATTGTTTGTTTGTTTGTCTGCTTGTTTTTTTATTTGATTTACATGGTCACCCATTTCAAATACACGACTACATGACACTAGGTGGCTAACAAGATTAAAAACAAGATTTTAAAAATCATATACAAACCTCCATAAAACATACGACAGCTGAGAAAATAACTGCAAAATTATCAATCCAGCCTTCAGGAAGCGTGTTGGCTCAAGAGGTTAGAATGTTGGGCTAATGATCAGCAGGCTCACGTTAGAGACCCATTGCTGCCATAGGGTGGGGTGAGTTCCCATCACACGCTCCAGCTCCTGCTGACTCAACGATTCAAAAGTCTACTATGAGTAGATAAATGGGCACCACTTTGGTGGGAAATTTCACAGGGATGTGAAAGGAGCCCTCAACTGGGCATCCCTGGGTAACAGTGATGTCACCAGCAAATCTTTTCCCAACAGAAGCCCTTCAGTGCTTCCACCATGCAAGTATTAGTATTAATCCAGTCTCCAAAATAGCTAGGAGATGGACTCCATCATGCACCTGGAGTTCCAGGCATGAGCTCAGAACCAAATCTTCAAGGTGTTACAAAAGACCAGTGGGAAGGGGCCATTCCACAGGAATGATATTTTAGAGAAAGGGCACCATGACAGTAAAAGCTCTTCTCCTGGGCACTGCCAGGTGGCACTCTTTAGCAAATAAGACTTGGACAATTCTTCTCTGGTCAAAATGGAACAGGTAGAGACATCTGGGCAGAGTCAGTCCCATAAGTAATCCAAGCCATGATTGGGCAATGTGAAACTCCATTGTTAACATGCATTCTGCTTGAAGACTATGAAATACTACAAATTTGGATAAGTTTTCAGAAGCTGTCTTAACATTGATCTAAATAGAGAATCCAGTTATCTCAGCTTTAATTATATATTTATAGGCCATAGCATCATTTTTACATGAATTCTTGGAAATACTAGTGAGGGGAAAAAAATTATGTTTATGGTGGGATGCTTAAAGTTACTGACTTTAGAAAAGCATACAGAACTTTAATCACATTAGCTGAGAATTGTGGGTGAGAGAGCAGTTAGTTGGAGAAATATGATAGAGAATATTAAGACCATGATATTTCAGCTTCACTTAGTTCTGTGTGTGATTTAAACATATCACTAGCTAAAATATCCAAGTGTATTTTCTTCTAAAAAATCACAACCCACAACTATTTCTGTTGGTGACCAATACAGATAGTGGGAAGTTGGTCAAAGTTTTGTGAAACAAATTAGTTAGATCAGAAGCAGCTTTGGACAATTTTGTTGGCTCAGGTGGAGTTTAGAACAATTTTCCTTGTTCTGCCTGATTCAAATTTACAATAGAGTGCCAATTTGGAGATACCTAAAGACAAACCCTTTTTCAAATACAGTTAAGCCTGAAGCAAGGTAAAGCTAAGGAATATGTGCATTTTATTTAGCCCACCACATACATTGAAAATAACAAAAATAAAATTACAATATCAATAAAATACTGCATGCACCTCTAGCATGAATGCAACTTTCCGGATGAGCAAATCATGTTTGAATTTTCTCCATAAATAGTTTAATAGTTAATAGAAAAGTAACATGCTGAGAAGATATACATAACATTCTTCATCTTCATGAACAGTAACAGATTGGGGTGGTTGAATCAGAGAAGAAGACAATTTTCATTGGAGAAGAGACCCAAATAATTAATTTCTTACATTAAATACAATCAATAGTCCATAGCAACAGTGGCATCCTTTATTTTTTTTCCCTTTTAACTATCAGGAGAATCAGAAAAAAAATATTTTCCTGCTTAGGGAGGGAGTTCATTGAGCATAAGAAAGTGACAGAATATTTTATACAGTTTCTAGTAAAACCCATCAATTAAAAATCACAATGATCACAGAATATGATCAACAGTTCCCATGCATGAAAACAGAACAGAAGAACTGAGTTGGAAGGGACTTTGGAGGTCTAGTCCAACACCCTGCTCAAGCAGGAGACCTTGTCCAATCTCTTTTTAAAAACCTTCAATGCTGGATTAACCACAACTTCTGAAGGCAAGCTGTTTTTAATTGTTGTAACTGTCAGGAAATTTCTCCTTAGTTCTAGCTTGCTCCTCTCCTTGATTAGTTTCCATCTGTTGCTTCTTGTTCTGCTTTCAAGTGATTTGGAAAATAGGTTGACTCCCTCTTCTTTGGGGCAGCCCCTTAGATATTGGAAGACTGCTATCATGCTCCAAGTCCTTCTTTTCATTAAACTAGACATACCCAATTCTGCAATCATTCTTTGTATGTTTTAGGCTCCAGTCCCCTAAGACTTGCTGACCCCTAGGAAATGTTACTACCAGGGATTCAGCAATTGAAACAACATCAATAATAATTTATAAATGCTCTGAAAGGTGATTAAAATTTGAATCTTCCAGAGGGTCTTTGGGGAAGATGGCTATTTTGATTGCTCCTAATGACCATTGAGATCCTTATATATATATTTTCTGGTTATCTGTGTTATTATATGATCTACTTCAACTTTATTAGTTTATCACTGGAGTGTAAGTACTTCACTGTCAGTTTTAATTGGAATTGCTCATAAGCCTAAATAAATAAACCAAAATAAACATTCAATCTGCTTCTACAGGATGTTTCCAAATACTGCTGTGGCCAATGTAGCAGAAAAGCCTTCAGACGTTCATATATTTCTGTGTAAGCAAGACTTTGCACTATCAGTTTTCTTGTCCTATAGAACTCAATGCATGTAGTCATGTGCTGAGAAGCGTTCTTTACAAGTTCGTAAAAGCAGACTTTAATTAACCTTAGTGGGACCACTTCTTCCCTTCCTAGCCTCATTTCTCCTAAATATTGCCTCCCTGCTATGGCAGGTTTTTTATGACTTAATAGGACACTTTTACTATTTTCAGTAACTGCTCTGTGGGGAGGAGGAAGACATATGGCTAGTGAATAAAGGAATAAGCTTCTCTTTTTTTTCCTATTATGACCTGGGGCCTCCCATAGCATCAATTTTGTTGAGACCCTAATGCTATAGGTTATTCATAAGATTTCAGTTTATTAAACAGGCTTCTCCATAGTTTCAGCACTCCAAAACTGATACTATTATTATTAATCAATCAGTATAATGTATTAAATTATATGTTCAACTAAGGATACACAGGGCAATCAAATAATAAGCAGTTGACAATCTATAGGGAATGTAGCCTAAAGAATATTGGAAGCTGATACTGTAGCATACAAGGCAATCCAATAAGAGAGCAGTTAATTTATGGAGAATGTAAACCATTCACTTCAATGAGAAAAGAGGAAAAACCTAATTCAGAAAAGGTGGGGAAGCAGAGCAATGTCAATGGGGAAAGCAAAAACTAAATTTGAAGGTATAACATTAAAGTTTTCCACAGCAAAAGAGAGAAAAGCTTTATTTCAGCAAAGAAGGCAAATTATTTAAGATATTACATCCACACTTAGATATATGTGTGGCAGAGGGGTTGCTGTTGAATACCATGTAGGGCACAGTTTAATTTGGAAATAAGTGAGGGTTACTTTCCTGATAAGGAAATTGGAAAAGGCTTTATGCTTTACAAGACAGAACAATTAATACTTTTCTTTCTTCTGTTACACCGGCTGACTTTTGCTGTCTTGGATGGACAATGGGTTAGCTTCTTTGGGCTAAGAAGGAGAGAAGGAAAGTGAAACAGAGAACAAGCAGTTTTTCATCTGAGCAAGAATCTCTATTTTTCCCTTTGAGGGCCATTTTTAGACTGCTTTAGATTTATTAGTAAAATAAATCCAAACCAATGCCTCAGTTTAGGATTTGGAAAATCTTAAAATATGTCAGTCAGAAAGAAGAAAGTGCTTTTCTCTTTTCCTTCCTGGCTTGAAGAGATGAATTTGCATGTTAGTGATGTTGTCAGTCATAATTCTAGCAAGGCTTGATCAACAGATGTAGGAAATGACAGATTTGGACCTTGGATTGATCAGTTCTCCCATATCTCAAGGTTTAGCCTGCTTCCCTCTCATAAGTGCCTTAAAAGTTATCACTCTGTGTAAATAAATATATAAAACAAGCAGAAAATCAGATCAAACATTGAATCAAAATCAATGGGGAATTCAGCTGAGGTGTGAGGAAGTTGTCAGCCTTCTGAGAAAAGGCAAGCCAGGAAACAGACTCTACAAGAAATACAGGAACACTATTTTATTGATGTAGCCTATGGTAACAGTATCTTCAAAACTTGACAGCATTTACTTTCTCTCCCTCTTATAACAAAGAGAGCTAAGGAGGAGACAGTTTAAGTTTCTTTCTAATATTCTCTTCTTTTTCTGGATTTAAATCATGTTTTGCCAACAGGTCATCTTGAGGTACTCAGCATCAGGTAAGGTTGTCATACTGTAAAATAGAGCCTGGAATATAATGTTCTGCTGAGCAGAAGACCAAAAGGAAAGTTATGCTTATTTAATGTAATGTGTAGTTTGACCTTATGTCAACTCAGATTCTGCCAGGCTCTTTAAAACAGAATGATAACTTGCTCATGTAAGCCAAACAAAGCAAAATAGATGTTATGATTTACCAGCAGTTCCTAAGTTTTCTTTATTATTTTTTTATGATGAACCAAGGGTATTCATCTACTAAGTTTAGGAATTGTTGTCTTTATAACGAACACTTAAAAATGTTTGGTTAAATTCAAAATAAGTTCTATCATCTTAGAATTGTTTTGGTCATTTCCTGCTGGCAAATTGGAAATTGGGCAATGACAAAATTGCATTTCTTACTTTAAAAAAAAACAACACCAGCAAATTATAGCACCATGTCAAGATTTTCAGAAGAAATCAATAGCCATATCACTTTGGTAATATAGGAACAAGACTGGACAAGCTTAACAACCCATTGTCTCAAAAAATATTCAATTTTCCCTCCTAGTTTTTTGGAAATAGTACTGTTCATTTATCAATGGTGTATTACTTACACTTATTGTACATTTTATACCCATGATTTGCTTTTAGAGATTATTGCAGAATCTGCATTTACTTTTCTTTCCATTTTCAATTTTTAGATTATTTTTGTATAGTTTAACTAGCCATTTGCCATAACAAAAATGTAAGTCTTCATGGAAGTACTTAATAAAGTAAAGGGAGTCCTCAAATTAGGACCAAACTATCATCACACACAAATGAGGGAAGATATTAATCATTCTCCCAATTCACTTTTTGTTCTGAAAAAAAGGGGGGGATACAGTTCTTGAACTACAACCAGCCACTTAATGACTGAAGTTACAACAGAGTCCTGAAAAATTACTTATGACTTGATTTTGAAGTTATGCACCCCCTACAGTCACAAAATCACATTTTTGGCAGTTGGCAGTTGGCTCACTTTTATGTCTGGTTGCCGCATCCTGTGATTAGAAGACTGCAATTTTCAACATTTTTGGATGGTTTCCGGTGTTTGTTTCCAGTTTTTAGGGAAAAAAAAGTCAGTACAAACATTTATGTTATATGCACAGGAACCTGTTTTGATGCTGACTATGTTCAACTATTGTTTCTAGTGCCTGGATAGGGCATGTATGTATAACTTATACATCAGAGAAAACCTCAACCTTGTTTTATTCCACATACAGAGAATCCTCACTTCAGTTAATTTCAGATTTAACATTAGGCAGAAAACAAATCTCAAATCAATATATTACAGAACACAAAAGACAATAATCTCAAACAGGGTATATGTATTGTAGCACAGAATTAAATTATAACATTAAAGAAATGAAAATTAAGCAACTTATAAAAGACAAATTGCTGAAAAGAAAATATCATCTTTAAAAATGTCATTTAAATATCTGTTTTTTTAATTTCATTTAATCTTTTTGGAAAATAAAGCAAGTTTGCCTTCCACCCAAACTGAATTTGAAATTGTGATAATGTCTCTCACTTTGTACCGACTCCAGAAGCAATCTGATTATTAACAGCAGCTGAACCAAAGCTCATAATATTTTGCTACTCTTGAAATGTTGCTAAAGAGCTGAAAAAAATATATTCAGGAGCCTCATGACAGAGCTGACATTTATCATTTTGATATTTCGATAAATAAAGATAAACATTCTGTCAGTCTAGTGTTCTAATGCCGCCACATTTTATCCGGAAAAGGTGAACCAAGAAATAGAGAAAGCTCTAACCCAAGTTCTAAGCATAACCCATTGGCTGATTGGTGTGTTGATGGCTGGCGATTGGCTGTTGTTTTCTTGTGCTGCCAAGCCCTCAGATCCTAAGTATTTGATAGGCTCG
This sequence comes from Oxyrhabdium leporinum, assembly GCA_032468155.1. NCBI lineage: Eukaryota > Metazoa > Chordata > Lepidosauria > Squamata > Cyclocoridae > Oxyrhabdium > Oxyrhabdium leporinum. Next base: position 134,820 of record JANHFL010001668.1, on the reverse strand, counting down.
TAGTAATTCAGTTCTCCTGCTAGCTGACAAGTGACCTGTTTCTCAGGCTTCAATCACTTCCCTGGCTAATCAGCAATCAGCATATAGGAACATGACTCACAGAACAGCCCAACTCACATACTCCAATAGAGAAACTCCCTGAAGATGGGCTCCAGCATGAGTCCAAAAGCTCAGAAGAATAAATCTCTGGTCCCAGTGACCGACCCAAATTCCATTTCGCATCATTATCCTGGGACGCATACATTTGCCTTCATACCTGTCTTTATTATTTTTATATATCGTTCAAAGCAGCAAATATATCCAACACACTTTCTTCTTCCTGTTTTCCCCACAATAACCACCCTATGAGGTGAGTTGGGCTGAGAGACAGGGACTGCCCAAGGTCACCCAGCTGGCTTTCATGGCTAAGGTGGGACTAGATTTCACATCTCCTGCTTTCTAGCCTGTTGCCTTATCCATTAGAAAATATCCCTCATCTTGGGAGAACTTGCATGGAAATGCATATGAAAGCAAAAGAGGAATATTTAAAAAAAATATCATGCATTAGGGGAGACCATATGGGAAAATAAATGATTTGTTTTTGTACAAGAATTTCTTTAAAAAAAAAAAAAAGAGCTAATGACGAGTTTGGATAGAATAGATTTACAATGTGAAATTGTCATGGATGACATATTGATTGATTTGTCAGGCAGAGAGAGACTCTGAGAGAAAAATAGCAAATGTTAGAGACCTCCTAAGTAGCATGATGCAGTCTTTACACAACCATGAGTACAGCTTCAAAGGCTTTCCCTCCTAATAAACCAGGCTCCCCCCCACACACCCTCTTTTTGGAAGCTGACTTACTCATTCCACTAAATGAAAGCTGAGTTTCTGGCCCCTTCCTCACAGCTGTGTTTCAGCAGCCTCTTTTCCTCATGCGAAGTGACTTGGATGTAAGTCACACATTCCAGAAAAATATAAGAATAGGGCAATTGCTGAATACCAAGATGAGATGTTACTTTATTAACTACTGTATTATGTGTAGTATTCAACCTAAGACAAATATAGTTTCAAGCAAGCAAGCGATTTATTGGGTTCCAGCACTTATTATACTCTGGTTTGGATTTTTTTTTAACTCTTCAATTTCAGGAATTCCTAACTTGTTTGCTTAAATTTCAAGCACAGGGATATACATATAACAACTAAAACTTTTTTTTTCTAAAATGCTAAATAACTCCTGATTGTTCTGCACATTTTTATCACTACAAGTATTACGAACAAAATGCAGATTCTCCGAAAGAGAAGCTTGTATGTAACGTAACAGACCCATAGTGACAAATACTGTGGATGCTCTTCTTGTAATTGCATCATAAAAGATCACATCTACATTGTATATGTATACTTCTCTTTTCTGCCTTATCTTGGGCGAGGGGGCAGATATTTTGTGAACTTTCTTGTGAAGTTTCTTGTGAACTCAGATGCGCAGATTTCTTTTTTTCTTATTTCATTTTACTGGTCTTTCCTATTCAGAGCTCTATGAGCACATCTTTCATCTCTGGTAAAAGAAAAAAACAACCCTGGTCACTGCTATGAATCCCACTGCCTCTGGCCCCAAGAAATCATTGGCTATGAAACAAACTCAGGACTACAAGCTGGTCCTTCTGAAATTCCTCTTCTCCTGTTGTATGGTTGGCTTTTTAGCCAGAGTAATTTGTAATGCATTCATATAGCTTTTCATAGCATTCTGGAAAGAATGGAGTTCAAACTAAGAGAAATGGAGTGAGATCATGGCTAAGATATCAGATATCAGAGAGACCCAGATTCAAATTCCCGCATAAGCTCAGTTTGGTGGTTTAGATCAATCATTATTCTCTCAGCCAACAGGGTCTTGTAGAAAGAAGTACAAGATGAGAATGCGGCATATACAGCCTTTGGTTCCTGCTGGAAGGGCAGGGTATGGTCTAATAAACAATAACATCATCAGGCCATGGGAGAGTTAAACATCCAGCTCTGAATATATTCAATGCTTATGTTGACCTAGTTAAAACTTTGTCTGTTTTCAAGAGAGGGTTTTTAAACGCAATGATTACAACTGGCTACTCTAAATTGCCCTTGACCATATGCAACTAGGATAGCTCATTTGATTTAGTGGTTAACACACAGAGAGATACACACCTTGTGGCTATTGGATAGCTAGTGCAAGAGGACCAGTTCTTACCCATGAGAATTTCTAACACAGCTTCTCCTTCCACAAACTGAATGAGAACTGGCACGAATGAATACAAGCGAATTTGTCCACCCAGTGCTAAATACACACCACTGAAAGTTATTAGGGTTCAAATTAGATATGCAAATGGTCCAAGTGTATTGTTCTGAAAAGTAGATGGTTGTGTGGGAGTGATTTACAACAAAAAGGCCTTTGGGCGGCCTCCCCAGCAAGTACATTGCAGGTCTTCATTTAACAGTGACAATGAACACCATCCTGGATCACACTTTATAGTCTTGTTCCTGGGAAGTATAAGATATTCCAACTGAAGAGAATATCTGCTGTAGAATTCCTGGTGATCTCTGAGCTTGGTGATTTGCTTGCAGATGTTTCATTACCTGACTAGGTAACATCATCAGTGTCTTGCACTGGTGATGTTACCTAGTTGGGTGGTCCCCACAGTACAAGATATCCTATATTGGACATTTCCTCTACCCTTGGCTTTCACACTCTCAAAACCTCCTGCCTGAAGTATCTGCCTCATTCTACCTATCATTAGGACTAGCAAGACATCAAGGATGAAGAGAAATTCTTTATTTTACAAAGATTTTCCTTTATGTAAGATTGTACAATATGGGCAAATGAGACAGATAGAAAAGTGTTGTTTATCGATTGGGTTACAAATTTTAAATGTCAACGGTTAAATGAGCTATCAAGCTATTAGACATTGCCAAGGTTAAGCTAAAGGCCATTCCCAGAAACGTTGCAAATAGAAGCATCTTTTATGTTTTATTGTTGATATTTAGCTTAATGTAGCTCTTATAGAGAAAAATGCTTTTTATCTTGTTTGATGGTAGGAGGGGGGCAAAAGAAATATTTTATTAGTAAAGGGTTTTGTGCAGTTTGAGCATTCCAACATATAACATGGAAATTATTACTATTGTGTTTGTGAATGCATTAAGCTTTAATGAGAGGATGACCATTAGTTTATATTTCAGAAAGGGCTTCTGAAAACAAAAATCCAGTGTGAAATTTCATTACTTATTCTTTATGCTTAATTAGATCACAATGTAGTAAAAATGTAATTTGCTGCGTTATAAGCTGATGTGTTTAAAATGAATATTGGAAGGCGTTGGAAAATATCACACTAATCAATGTCATCTTTTTGTGTATATATACAGCTCTTGCTGAGCTTCATTTCCTAATTTTTCTTATAACAAATTTGAAATGGGTTGTCACAAATATTTGATCATAGTTTTAACAAGGATCTCATTCTCACCAACCTATTAATTACACCATTTGCCTCACTTTTGAAGTACCTACTTATCAAGGCCAGATTTTAATTAAAGTGATCATTAGCTCTCAGTCAAAAATGTAATTTTATCTTTTATCTTGCTTTTTCCTGCTTTGAGGGACAACACTTGGAAAACAATTTATCTAGGTGACAGCAAACTACATTCAGATAGATATCAAAGATGTAACAGACAAACCAGTCCCTCAATTTTTTCACCTTTGGTCCAATCCGACTGTATGAACCAAAATATGGGAATGTGAAAGCACTAAAAAGAGGGGGAAAAATCATCCTACCCTCGATTATAGCTTCAGAGGATCTACCCTCTGATGGCATGGCTTCATTATTTGTTGAGCTTGACAACATTTGCTCAACCACTGATCTCAAAAAAAAAAAAAAAAAGTAAATAGCAATTGCATTTTACTTAAATATTGCTCTTAGTACTTACAGCAATCTCTGGGCAGTTTACAATGTTGAAGCCTTATTTGCATTTTCCCCCCAACAATTTGGCTCTTCATTTTACCAACCTTGGAAGGACGGATGGAAGGCTGAGTCAATCTTAAACCCTGTCAGGATTGAACTCCAGACTATGGGCAGAGTTTTTACCTGCAATGCTGCATTTTAACCGCTGCGCTATCAGGGTCCAAATTGTTTTTACTTGTTGGGAATCTTGGAGAATTCAATAGCTTAAAATCAAACAATTGCGAGGGGGGGATAAGTAAACAGGGTAAGATTAACATTTGGATTGAAAACCATCAGGAAATAAACTAAGAAGTCAAAAACACATTCTGGAAGACATAACAAAAATACCATTCCACATTGTGTCCATGAAGTCACAAAGAGACAGGCCTTCCCTTTTTAATCTGCTCTTAGCTGCAGAGAAAGTTAAAAAGAAAAGTCAAGATGCAATTGAAAACCTGCCTGTTTTCACGTGTTGTAATGTACCTAAAAAAAGAGCAGGGCTTCAAAAGCATGATTATGGCTGCCATTTTGTCTTCTTTTTTAGACCATTGCCCTGCTGTAACCCAGGAGCTAGTCCTATCTTTGGCAGCTGATTCTTCAGAGATAGTCCAGAGGTGGGATTGCCCTCACCTGGTCTTACAAACAAGCCTTCACTCATAATGCTGCTGTAAAGGATTAGAGCTTCTTTCCCTTAAACGCATTCAGGAAGAAATAAAATATATCCCTCCTCTAGTTTAGAATTTCTATGTCATTTCAGAAGATTATACAAAGGTATGAATCATACAAGGAGAATAGCTGTTTTCAACAAAACTAGCGCGATGACTTCAGTGAGGATTAAATCTCATCTGCCCTCTTCCTCACACAACAGCCTAAAGTACATAGCTAAAAGTCTATGGAGATTCTCAGTCATTCGTGATCTGAGATCTAACAGCCTAAAGATACTTGTTAAAACACAGGACACACTCAAATAATCCAATTGTAGCCCTCCTTTGATGAATGTCTTACTGTAACAACTGTTTCTGTTTGGCAGATTTTCTTGGGTTCCCAGGTTCTGTGAGTTCAGTTGCCTTCTTCCAGATGTTTCATTACCAGGCTAGGTGACATCATCAATGTGAGGGAAACAGCAAATTTATCTGTAACAGCTTCTCTGCCAATTTGGGTGGGGATGCAACTTCCTACTTGATGGTTGCTTCAGTGGGTGTTGTTTCTTCTCTGATTGTTTACCTCTGATGTTCTCTGCTTACCTGGGTGTTGATGACCAGGACTCATGTGCTCTGGGTTATTTATTTTTGTCCTTGATTTTGGGTGGTATTTTTATTTTAGCGGCAAATAGATTTGATGGATCTCTATGTCTCCGTAGCTGACTGATTTATCAGACTGCCAAATTTCTCATACTGTCGTCCTGCCCTCTCAATCCCTCCTACAGGCCTAAACCTCCAGTCCACTTCCCCCGGCATTCAGTTTCTTCAAACTCAGGCAATTACTGCAGCTAGGCGAGTTTTGGCTGAGGAATTCTGGGAGTTGAAGTCCATACATCTTAAGATTGTTGAGGTTGAGAAACAAGCGATATCTTCACTGGTAAAAACGTGTTAGCATCTTTCCATCCATGTTGGGCAAACTGCCAACCCACACTCCTGCATTATTTGCATTGTGAGGAACAAAATCCCAGCTAAGCAAAGTACTGCAGGGAGAATGCTTCATGCTTTCTACAAGCTACCTCTTACACGCAATCAGCCTTTCTGCCAGCAGATGGGGATTCATTGCTCAGCTGGTGCAAGACACTTTTTTCTTTCTTCTTTTCCTCTTCAACCTGCTGCAGTAACAGCTGGTGGTAGGACTTTAAGCAGTTTTAGAGCTAACTGTGAATTTCCTGAGCTAGCTTTTTTCCCCTTTCTACTAACAGAGTCTTTTTTCAGAGTGAGATGAATGGCCTATAAATGAGAAGATAGATAGATAGATAGATAGATAGATAGATAGATAGATAGATAGATAGATAGATAGATAGATAGATAGATA
>JANHFL010001668.1:109641-124781 GCA_032468155.1 Oxyrhabdium leporinum | reverse complement strand
CTCTCTCTCTCTCTCTCTCTCTCTCTCTCTCTCTCTCTCTCTCTCTCTCTCTCACACACACACACACACACACACGTTTGCTATAACACTTCCTATCATTTGGAATACTTACAAAAATTCAACGCAAGCAGATAATTCTGCTGCCCTCCAGGGGTCTGTTCCTTTCTATTGGGTTATGCTCAGAGCGTGGTGTTTGAAGACCATTGTTCAACAGCTAGATCATCGTTCTATGACGCTTCGGAAGGTTTTATCTTGTCCCAACAGCCTCATGAAACAGCTGGTGGAGCTAATCAAGAGATTTGGAATGGGGAATCATTCTGATGCTCCCTACCATCCAATTCTATGGTAGCAATTGTTATCATTAATATTTTTCCAAAATTTGAGAATCGCCTGAATGAAAAAAAAAATACACTGAATTTCAGTGTAGGCAAAATAATAGCAATGCTGGTAAGCAGGAAACTAGAGTCAGGGATGGATATACAGTCTGCTTTGATGGGATTACATTCCCCCGAAAATGCAGTTTCATAGTCTGGGAGTGGTTTTTAGTCCTCAGTGGTTACTGATCCATAGGTAGCAGGTGTCACAGGGAACATCTTCGCTCAATATACATCTAGCAAAGCCACAGCCTCCCTAGCTGAGCTAGCTGGATTTTCTTATGCTAGTTGTTCTTGAGATGCTTTGTTTACATTCTTTCTTGGCCACTGGAGTGATCAAGAGGGTAGCCTTGAAAAATGTCCAGAGGTAGTAGTAGTTGGGATAAATGCAGCTGCAGCTCACCTGCTAATTGGCACAAAGTAAATCCTTGGAGATTGTACAAAGAATCTGAAATGGTTGCCAGCTGGTTTCCAGATATGGTTTAAGATGTTTGTATTGATGTTTAAAACCATAATCATCTTAGGGCTTAAGTAGCAAAGAGACATCATCTTCCATTACAAATCTGGCAATTGTTAAAACCAGAAGAAAGGTCTTCTCGGAGAAGCCATGGCATGCAGGAGAAATCATTCTCCATTATTCCCAGTCTATAGAATGCCCTCCCTCAACATTTGTGTTTCATCTCTGCTTTCTTGACATGTAAAAATCTGTAAAAATTTATGCTTTTCACCAAGCTTTTATCTTGCTAAATAATTTTACTCTCCATTGTATATTTCTCCCGAGTTAATTTTTAATGAAGAAAAATTTTGTAGAATAAAAACAATATGGATTTAAAGAAGAAAAAGTGGTAAGAAATAAAAGACAAAAAAAGAAAGAAAATAAAGATATAAGGAAGTGGCTTCCGATCTTCTTCACAGCAATTAATGCATTTATATTTTATCCTCTCTCTTCAATATTATATTATGACTTCCTTCTTCTATCGTCAAAGTATGATTTTGCTCTCTATTTTAGTGTTACTTTTCTTTTGTAGCTTTAACATATTTATTATACTCTAATTTTCTACCCCATTTTTGTTTTTCAGTTGTATTAGCTACCTTGTGCTACTAAGGCTATAGTTCAAGTAAGGAATGAATGAATGAATGAATGAATGAATGAATGAATGAATGAATGAATGAATGAATGAATGCTTGTATGGTTTGCATGCTTCCATGGTTTCATACAATCCTTTGCCAGTCTCCATGATGTTGGACTTGATGAAATCCATACCAAGAAGGGCACCAAGTTACTTAGCCCTGTGCCGTGCAAATATCCACTTGCATTTTCACTTCAAATTTTTTTAATAAGTCTGTGGAACTGTATCTATTCTGACCTGCAATGTCTATACCTTGCAACAATATATCCTTCATTCCTAGCTTTCTCCTGTTACAGTAATTGTTGTAGGCAGCCCTCTATCAAATTACAATTTACCCACATCTAAGGTTTTATTGTACATTATTGCCATTAAAAGGGAGTGAACATGCCCTGATTCACTGTGTAAGGTAGAATAGTGTGGATTCTACCATAAATAGCAAAGAACTGCACAACTCTTCATTATGATCCAACTTTGTATGAAATTCAGTTTCATTCTTGAATCTCCAAACTTGTAGATACTTGTGTAACTGGTTACTGATGGAAGCACCAAGCATTAAAATAAGCCAGGACCAATTAAATATCAAAGATTGGACTTTAATAGCACTTTGATGTGCCCTAAAGTAAATGTATTTCAAGGCAATCAGTGAATTCACACATTTTGCTTCCACCACATGTATGACTCGGCCCATGATAACCTCATTCCTTCATATTTTATTGAAACTGAAATTTTGCCTTCTATGTGTTGGGTCTTAATGGCAGATTAATTGAAAACAGAATTTTCTGGATGTTATTTTTCACTCTGGCTGCCACAGTTGTCAATGCTTCATTATAAATTTGTAACACAATAAAACATTCCACTGTCAAAGCAAAGACTACAATAAACGTAACTATAAGATCAGACTGCATCTACACAATGGCATTTGGAGTTTGCCTAGCACCTGCTCTGAAGCTACTTTGAAAAAGGTAGAAGGTCTCCTGAAATTGGGAAAACAGGATTTGAAAATATTCTTCCTTCCTCTCCCTTTGCTAATACACATCACACCTTTATAAATTGAAAGACCATTCGCTCACAGCAACATCACTCGGGATCCACGCCATTTGGATGATTTCAAATTAAGCTAGAAAAAAAATGAAACAAAATTAAATCAAAGCTGCTGCTTCTTCTTCTTTTTTGGGGGGGCAGCATTGTAATTCCTTGTAGATCGGCAATATTCCACCGACTGGAATGGATAATTGAAATATGCTTCCCAGGCCGATTGAGTAGGTAACAGATTTTTCATCATCTCGTAGGAAACTGCCTCAGGAGAGTACTTCCCTATGTAAGTACTAGAGAAAAGATTGTGCCATGATAGTAGTGAGTGTTTTATGTTACAGACAGCAAGTGTACTTGCCATATTCTGACAGTGTGTTGTATAAAGTAATTTTGTAGCCTGGGGAATATGAAATGCTTAATTGAATGTGAAGCTGATCACAAGCATATTTAACTCAAATGTTTTTAGGACATATTTAGGAAGGTTATTTTCTTGATTTGAAAAAGAACTGAAGTAGAAGCAGCAATAGAAATCCTCCTAGGACTAGCCGATATTGAGATGGTGACACCTACAAGGATTAATTTGCAATGCAAAGAACAAAAAAATGTTAAAAGAGACTTCAAAGTAAATTTTAAAAATCCATAAATTATGTTTAGTTAAGTTGCAGCATGAGAACAAGGCTTATAGATTGTCCTTGGTTAACAGTGGTAATTGGGATAGGGAACTCCATTGCAAAGTGATATGATTGTAAAATGCAATGTTACATGATTCCTGCAACAGTAATTAGGAATGATGTCATGTGAGTGCCACTTGCCACCTCTTGCTGGCTTCTCAATTGACTTTGTTTATTGGAAGCTAGCAGTGAAAATTATAAATGGAAATCATGTGTCATTGCTCTGCAACCATCATAATTGTGAGGCAGTTTCCAAGTGCCAGAATCTCAATTACGTGACCATAAAGGACACTGCTGTGGCCTTAACTTTGAGAACTAATTGTAAGTCTCCTCATTCAGCACCATCATAACTCTGAATGGTCGCTGAATTTCATCACACTCATATCGGAAGTACTAAGGCAATTCTGGGTTGAAAGAGTTAGCTGGTGACATCACTGTTGCCTGGGGGACACATGTTGGGGACTCCTTTCATATTCCAGGCAGGAGCTGAAGCGAAGGACAGGAGCTCACCCCACCCCACAGCAGCACTTGGTGTTGAACGCAGGCTTGCTGCTTGTCAAGCCAGTGTCCTAACCAAGTGAGCCACTATGCTCCCAGATCATTAAATCATAGTCACAGTACCTCTATTATGAATTTAAATTTCAGTATCCTGAAATGATATCAGCATATAAATAATGGAAATTAAACTGTTTTTTTCTGATCATGGGTCTGGAATCAGCTTTAAAGCCTCTTTGCTCAGAGTGCAGCAGGATGTTGCCTGAACTTTAGCACTTTTTATCTCTTGGACTTAAAACTGGGGACATCAGCTTCATTCTTGCATTCAACCTCTCCACATCACTTTTTCAGAAAGTCTGTGCTAAGTAAGCACCTTAATAGGAATGTGAGAACTATAAAGTGAAGATGGAGACTTAATTGTCTCATCAGTTAGGGAATAAGGTATTTATATTGTGAGCAATTGAATGATACAAGAATCTCTGATACAATTGAATGATACAAGAATCTCTGACACCATTTTATATTTTTTCGCAATTTTAAGATACTACAAGGGGCTTACTTCTGGTAAGGACAGATCAGTAATGATACAAATGTTCTTTTCCTCACCAATTCCTCCCCCCACCCCCCATGTTTAGATTTCAAATCTGGAGGTATGAAATTGTTTTACTAATTATCAGGGTGCCCAGGCAATTGGTTCTTTTGGATCCAAGGACAATAACACCCCAGTAAATAAAAGGATATTAAGCTTTATTTTTTAGCTCAAGCAAACAGATTTAAAATCATAACATAAAAAACATACATACTAAGCAAGATGATAGCTAAATCTCTTACAAGCTGGCAGGAGTTCCTTAATAATAATAATAACAGATACCCCAAGGTACTGGCCAATTTCCACAGTATCCAGCGCTAGGTTTCATGCAAACAAACAACAGCAACCCCACAGTTTTTACTAAAATCTGGAACTGTGGTTTTGGTCAGGAGGTACTGCAAAACCTGAGCTTGATTAGATAGTACATGACTGAGATGTGAATCAAAAGTCTGAGACTTTCTCAGCAAGAGATGCTTTAAAGCATGCAAAAACACTTCTTTATTCAGTAAACGAGTAGAAAATAAATAAATAAAATCAAGCAAGCTATCTCAGAACGAATTCTAAACTTCCACACTTTTCGTAATATGAAAAAGAAATCAAAATATGTCACTAACTCCTTGAAATAAAAATGATCTTCTGTATTGCCACTACAAAACTATCTTGTTTTATATTAATCTGGAAGATACACCGGGAGCTTTTCAGTGTTTTTGTTCTTTGATTAAAAAAAAAGTGAAGTAAAAGAAATTTTTCATACAAAGGCAAAACTCAGTATGAGAAATAAGGACAAGGTCTTGATCCAACTATTATGAACCCGTCTATTAATTTTATATTACTTGGAAACAAACTTCAACTGTGTTATTTGAAAGAATTCTCTCCTTTCAATATATTGCTCTTATCCTTTGTATCCTAAATAATTCTGCCCCTTACTTTATTTAACTACAACCAAATATAGTATTGGAATTGTTGACTATTAAATGCAAATTCTCATAAACTTTCATAGAAAAAGTTAAACTTTTCTCTCCAAGAATAGCCCAAATGGAAATTGAATAATAGGACCCAACTCTAAACCTTCCATGATGCAGTTATCTTGCCAGAGGAAAAAAGAGGAAAAAGAAAAATCTAAGAAAGAAAACTTAGAAACATGGCTAACCGCTGTGGTTTCAAGGATAAGTTCAGTGTTTCCATTAAATAATCAAGAATGGTGCTTCTTTCTTTGAGGCTTATATGGAAACCTTTCCAATAGAATGACTTATGAACTATTCCATCATATGGATTGTTTCAGGAAAGTATCATTTTGTTATGTGAAAACAAGTCAGTATCGGAATGATTTGTTGTCTTTGGAAGGCTGTTTAATATCACTCTTTCTTATGTCTTGTAGTTCATGGCCTTGCAATTAGCACTGCTGATTTATTTATTTATTTGGTCTTGTGGATGTTTTTGGAAACCTGGGATGTACATGGCTCTAAGTGTGAAGATAAACTTATGATCAATTTATCCCCTGCTTGGTGTGACATTGGCTGAGAAGGATATTATTTTTTTTTAGCCTAAAACTTTGCTGGTTGTGGTTTACTGGTCTCTGTACTGTGATTTTCTTACCAGATAGTTATTTAGTTTCAAAGTAGCCCTTTGAAAGAATCAGAGTGATTTGTATGTAGCAATTTTCCAGCCTCCCACTGTTTATGCTGTTTACGTTCACATCTACACTGCAAATACTAGGAAAACCTTTGTTGTTTTCTGGTAATTTTGATTTATGAACACTTGAAGAAATTTGAACAGGAAATTGGATCTGATTGAGCAGTCATTTTGAAAATCAATAAAAAGAAATAGGCCTAAAAAGATTTGGTGTTGCTTTCCTACCTTCCTTCAAACTCTCTGAAGATGGCAATATAATGTGCTAAATAAAACAATGCCATATATATATATAGCACACCTAAAGTGATAAAAGAGCTATGAGGCTAACAAATGTATTATGGCTTAAGGTTCTGTGATATTACAGCTTAATTTCTGTACACTACAATCCACTTCATGGTACGCATATTATACTAACTATTACAGCCAATTTTCCAAAACTATTAAGCTTTACACAATTGGGACAATACATATTTGACAGCTCAATTTTGGGATGAATTTTCCAAAAGCAAAATTAATTTGTGAAATAACTTCTTTCACTTGTGGTTAAAAGACCATGTTATATTAACTAGTATTACATATCTTTTCAGTAATTCAATGAAGCCATTAAAAGCCTTCTAAAAAGATAAGTATCTAATCCTCTCTTTAAAAAGGACAAGGATCTAATGGACATAAATAACATTTAAGTCTTAAAAACATGTGGCACAGAGATGCCAAAATGGTTTTTCATTTCCCATTTAGGATACTTGAGTCCCTTATTCTTTATGTCCTTACATGTTTAAACATCTAAGAGTAATGTCTTCTAACAACTGTTTATAATCATTTTAAGGCATTTTTTTTTTTGGGGGGGGGGGAGGGGGAAAGAACCAAAAGTGTTAAATCATGTAGTACTATAGAGGGATCTGAAAATGTCAGTTCTTATCTAAATGTCAAAATATGTTTGAACTAAAGCTATTGCCACCTAGGATTTATTGGCAAGCAATACTTATATTACAATTCTTTTAATTAAAAAAAGCTTTCTAATTCTATTAGTTAATCCAAAATATATATTACCAACCTAGTTCAATAGGAGTGAATAAATACCTTTATACCAGAGTTGTTCAACCTGGATAATTTTAAGACTTGTGTTGTTCAGCTCCCAGAATGGCTGACTAGATCATTCTGGGGAGTTGAAGTCCACAAGTCTTAAAGTTGCCACGGTTGAGCATCCCTGCTTTATATGAAAGGAATCAGTCTTTTAGCAATCTTTAGAGCAGGGTTGTCAAACTCATGTCATCATGGCCTCATCACGTGATGTATCATGACTTTTTTCCCCTTCGCTAAACCAGGCGTGGGCGTGGCCAGCTTGTGATGTATCTGGCCTGTGGGCCACGAGTTTGACACCCCTGCTTTAGAGCCTGATTGTAGCCATACATATCAAACCCAATATCTATTGAGCTTGTGTGACAGAAGGTTGCTTGTCTTCTTGTCACATGGTCTCCCAGTCATACATACCTTTCTTGGACTGTGATGAACACAGGCTAGAATACTGGTCTGAGAAATATACTGAGATAACAGGAAGTTCTGAAACAGGACGGGAAGATTACTTCAGCATGAAGTTGAAAGAGGATGTTTCTTGAAGCTTTGGCTGCTGAAGGCTTGCCTGTTCCAGATTAGCCTGGTATATGACTAATTAAACATCAAGAGCAGCCTGAGAGAAGTTGGCAAGCGAAAGAAGATGGACAGTGAGATCATTTTGGCAAAGGATAGATCAACACTACTGAGATTAGCCATAGATATTGGTCTTGTTTAAGGCTGAGGAGACTGAAGAGTTTTAGAATAGATACAAACCAAGAGTTCAAGTTAGCAAAATTGTACTTACTGGGAAGAGAAATGGTTATCCTAAAATACTTGACAAACAGACAATGAATAAAGTTCCTTCTTCCTGCAACTTTTTATGAGGCTAATTAGACTTACACAGATAAAAATGAAACTAAGCTTTTTCTATTTGATGTTATAAATTAAAGTGAGGGGAAAAACCTCAAGATTTTCCAGACTGGCACTATCTGATTATTTCCACAAACTCAAAGTTTTGTAAAACTAGCTTAATTCAGGGTGCATAACTTCCAATAAAGCCAAGGGCATGGGTTTCTGTGCAGGAAAATCAAAACAGTTAAGATGGATATTTTTTTTCCTCAAGAGTAGCTCAACGCAAATTTGAATTTTGACAACCATGTAATTGAATCTCCACTCTTTTTTACCTGCAATTCTGTTTTGCCACATTTAACTTTTACATTTTAGGAACATTCTAGGGCTGTAACCAAGGCTTTGGGGACATGCATATGATGTCAGAACTTCAGGTTCTGTTTTGTGTTGTGTTCTTATTTAACTACCTAGGATTTACCGTGTCCTATTATCCTGTTTCCCAAATCTTATGACAATATTGTTAATCTTACTGGGAAAATGTATCTGCAAAACTGACTTAAATGGGATATACCATGAAAGTCAAATAAACGATGTTTGCCTTCTCCTTTTCCAAGTGTTGGCCTTGACTCTTTCAGTGATCCTTTTTAGACTAATTAATTTTTTGCAACTGTAAACTTCATATTTTCTCTCTGGATGAAGAGAATCAGGAAGATGATAATTTGCTTTTGCTGAGGCACCTAGAACTTGCTTATATAATGCCAGCTCTGATCTAAAAGTTACATGAAATGGTTGATAACACTAGAATAAGAAAGAGCACAGATAATTTAAACTAATTTATATAAGATAGGGATCCACATCTTGATATCATTGGGAACTTTGTGGTAGGCATATTTACAGCAAGAGACAAATGACAGCAGAGTCAAAGGTGATGGCAATAGCCACTTTCTTTTTGAGTCCTCTTTCTTTCTTTTTCCTGATATTTACTTCCAACCCTGCAGGTAGAAGGAGAATAGCATCTTGATTAAGCATATGAATTTAGACTAAGACCCATAGCTCGCTTGCCTCTGACACCAAAACAACTAAATCAACCTGATTGAAATGCTCATGTTTGCAATAATTGGCAAATGATTTCACAGAACAGAGATTTCATATTGGTCTGCTGGTGACTCGGCTGACTAAGATGAAAATTATCAATTAGAAGACACAATAAAGTATTGCTCCCAAACTCTGTTAATACAGGTAGTCCTCAACATATGAGCACAATTGCTAAGTTGTGGTAATTGTTGCGTGCCAGAGCTGTAAAGTGAATCACTGCAATTGTTAAGTTAAAAGCATGGCTGTTAAGTGAATATGGATTCCCCATTGACTCTGCTTGTCAGAAAGTCGCAAAGGGTCTTTACATGAACCCAGGACATTGCGACCGTCAAAAATATGAGTCAGTTGTCAAACATCCGAATTTTGGTCACCTAGCCACGGGGATGCTGCAACGGTCTTAAGTGTGAAAAACAGTTATGAATTACTTTTTTTTCAGTGCCATTGTAACTTTAAATGGTCACTAAATGAATTATTGTAAGTTGAGTACTATCTGTAAAAGTTCATAGTGCAGAATGATGAACAGCAAACTTCTTAGCTTTGGTCTGATGAAGAAGATGACAAGTTCTGGCAAGGAAGAGGGAATAATTATTGAGAAGCAAATGAAATCATCTGAGACTATACTATATAAGTTCATTCCACTAAAGTAGTTCTGATTACAGTTGCCTCTAGTAAAATCCAAAGCAGAAGTTCTGGGAAGAGTGTGCTTGTTTGTTTGTTTGTTTGTTTATTTATACATTTATATGGTTGTCTAGTTCAAACTATGTGACTCAAAAGACATCAAAATAAGGTTGAATTTCTAGTGAGACTTAAATGAGATACTTCCTCATTCAAATTGCCAGGATACATTGCAATCATGCTTCTTTATATGCAGCCAAAATAAAGATGAGAATAAGGATTCTTAAAAACAAACTAAAGCAAACAACTATTTCAGAGGAAAATACCAATAAACCATATGATTTTATGGGCAAATAAACCCCTTTTATCAGAAATGCACTCAATGTCATTAAATGTGTAAAAACTAGGATGCTAATAGAGACCGCATAGCTATAATGTGATTAGAATTGAGTGCCTCTCCAGGATTAGTTACTGTTAAAGTGGCAATCTAATCATATCGCGTATGGAAACAACTATAAAAAGAATTGACAGTTTAATGGCAAAGATAGTTAGAATTATCCAAGAACAAAAAAAGCAGCTTTTATTTGCCACAGCAGTTTTAGTACACAAAGTAGATCAGGTTTTTCTATTCCTTTATGTTGTTTGTTAGTTCGATTGTAAACTGAAAATAACGTAGCTAAAAACTGAAACAAAACAACATTGAAATGGAAACTTTCTAGTACTGTAAAATCTGCAAGTTTACAAGGCATGCAAATTCGGAAATCTTTTTTTTCTTTTTTTTTCTTTTATGTGTAAAATCAACAAGTTTTTTAAATTAAATTTATTCCAAATAACTGAAGCCGCAAAAAAACTAAGGTAATGAATAATTGTTACTTAAATGTTTCTTTCTGAAATATGCATTCATTCAGCATATATTCCATGAAGAATATGAAAGTGCCAGTGCTTTCATCTAACTTTTCAATTTGAAAAAATAATAAATCAGATGCCACAGGGCACTTAAACACATATTTATTTAAGGGGGATAGCTAAGCAGGCAATGGCATTTATAGTGTAAAGAAGAAAAAGATTTTAAAATGATGAATAAACAAAAAAATTGCAAGCAGCATACCAAATTTCTTTAATTGGTTTTGAATGACTGCAATTCTTACTATAGTTTTGAAAAATGCATGTCATTATTAACATTCAAGCTACATTTTGATATCAGAAGCATTTATCGCATGGTTATGTTAAATATAAATAATACATTAAGTTTTAAGTGTTACAATAAATTCTATCCATATTAATAAACCAACTGGTCACCACATGAGAAAAAAAAGAGATACTGAAAACTGCAATTTTATAATGGTCATTTTGATTTAGAGATTAATTTTGGAGCATGAGTGAACTTGGAAAGTCTCAACATGACATGTTAAACCAGATAGCATTTTTAATTAGTAGCATTCACTGTAGCATATGCTCCCCAGGAAGTGAATTGAAGTTAGTTATCTTCTTTCTCCATCCTGAGGAGCATTTGTCTTTATTTCCTCTGAGAGCTGGCCTTCCCTCTTGTTCACTGTACTGCCAACAGACTTTCTTGTGTATTTAAAAAATGTTATGTAACCAAGCATATGATGAAGAGGAGAGAGAGCTGCCTTATTTATCTTCCTCACATCCCCAGCATGAGGAACACTGCTGCCTATGTTCCTCAAAAGTTTGGCAATGTGATCAAAATGATATGACATTGCCACTCAAATATATATAAACAGAAACTGAAGATTAACAGCACTGTGAAGGTATCCTGTCCAGCGAAGGTTCATGAAAGAATGTCGGTCACAAGAAAGAAGAAAAACCAACAAGAGTAGTCAACATCCAATCCAGGAGTCAGAAATAAGGGTAAGCAAACCCATAGATATGCAGATAAACTCACAAGCACCATTACCATTTGTGTCCAATGTTTGACTGCAGACAATTCCATCACATTCAGCTGACAGCCATTAGTTCAAAAAGGTTCAAGATCCTGATTTCCAAAGATTCTTTGCATGTATGTTCTTCTACTAGAATGCAGAGAGACTAAGGGTGGTGAGATTGTTTCAAGAATAGGGCAGGATTTGAAAAGGTAGGCTTTGGTTTTGTCCTTCACTTTATGACTAGTTTCAAGACCTCTAGAGAAAAATAGCCAATCTTCATTCTCTTCTTCTGATGGAGGTTCCTCAGAGAATAATCTCAACCTTAACTCTAATTTGAATTCAGTTAACTGGGGTCATCTACTGAATATGACTGTAGCAGATACATGATAGTCAAAATATGTTTGCAATATTTTTTAAGAAATTGCATTAAATATTACTGAAACCCTTTTTGTGTAATATACTTATTACTTACAAGTACTTATACTTATTGCTTATACTTATATATAAGTATACATCACCATATTGATGCTGGGATATGTAAATAATAAATTCACATTTTGAATCAAGTGTTTTAGGACTAGGAGGAAGAAATGAAGCATTTGTAGCTGCTCATTTATTTGGTTATATTGAGAAGGAAAATAAATATCTGCCTTTGCATATAGTTAGTGGGATTTATTTTAGATCAGTTCACTCAAATAGTTGCCCTAAGATTTTCCTACAGCCTTAGGGTTATCACAGCGAGTTGGATCTGACATAACCTCTTCATGCCACTTTTAGAGATTTTCTGAAGGTTTTTGTTTAGTTTTGGTTTTTGGTTTTTGAAGCTTAAGATTTCCATAAACAGTTGCCTACTCTCCAAGACTAGATTTTAGTTTTAGAATTTGGAAAAATAACCTTGAACAAATATGTTCAGTGCTATATCTGGCCAATCATAATTTGATGGGTTGCTCTCCTACCCACTCAGAATTAATATCCTAAAACAGTACTGATTTTCTCTTGAGAAAGAAACTCTTGTTTGACTTATCAAAAAGGAAACCCAAAATAAATGGCTGGAGTAAACTGATGGAGCCATCTAAAAAGAATTTGCTAGCTTCAGGAATCTACATATCAAAATCTGCACAATGAAGTATATATTTGATAAATGTGTAGCAATATAATTCTACTTATTTACAAACACTAAATATGAAAATGTATAGATTCATAGTAATGGTGTTATTTCAGAAGTTTAATCAAATAACAAGCATATCTTTATAGTAAAAGTATAGTAATACCCACAAAGAAGAACATTATTTGTAAAAAAAATGCAAATTTTCCAGCTTTTTTAAACATACAAGATGGACCACTTAAACTGTACATTAAGATCTGTCATTTTATATAGACCAGATTTAGCCTGATTCATGCATTTCTATATTTAGGTTTAGAATTATGACAATTATATAAGCTGTAAACCGCCCCGAGTCTTCGGAATGGGGCGGTATATAAATGTAAAAATAAATAAATAAATAAATAAATACTTAGGCTTTTTTCTAAAATTTTTTGCATATCTTATCTTGAAGGAAAATCCTTGCTTCTGAATGATAGAAATGTAGTACCATCTGATTCATATGCCTGGAAGGCTTGTCTTTCTTTTTTTCCTTTTCTTTTTATGATTTTCTTCAAGTAGTTTGCTGTTGCCTTTGTCTGATCAGTAAATAACTTAGCTTTTTATCATTTCTATTTTTATTTCTGAAGAAACTCTGAGTTTAGCTTCACTGACTTCAAGGACACACTTAGATTCAGTTTGGATCTATCACTCACAACTCACTCATGACATTTCAACCTAGTATTCCTAAAGAATAATGCATGCAAATTCAAAAGAAAGTATTCTCAATCCATCTTCTTGGTGTATACATTATAATTCTGTGCTTCTTTGTACCATAATAGAAACACGGAGAACTACCTTACCAGTCTTGGACACTAATCCTTTCTCTTGTCAACATTTAGAACACAACTGCCATGCTTTTGTCGGTTTTAGATGGGCTTTTTTGGCACTGTAAGCATTTATTCACTATCAAATCTGATAGCACCACTAATTTCTCTTAATTCTTGTCACTAACACTCACAAACAAGTCATTGCTATAGCTAGTCAGCAATCTTTTTTTTTTCATAAGAAACAAAGATCTAGCTACTTGGAACAAGATAGCAATATGTCCCTCCTGGCTTGTGGAAACTTCCCAGGAGGTGACAGGCAGGAAGACTCTGCTGGTGATTAATGCTTCCCTACAGGAAGAGACAGTGTCCCAGCCCTTTAAGGAGGCTGTGGTCTGCCCTCTTTTTAAGAAGCCATCACTGGACTCCAACTAGTTGGATAATTTCTGACCTGTCTCCAATCTTCCTTTTTGGGGGAAGGTTGTTGAGAAGGTGATTGCGTGGCAGCTCCAGAGGTTTCTGGATGAAATGGATTATCTCGACCCCTACCTGTCAGGATTCAGTCCTGGATTTGGGACAGAAATGGTATTGGTCACACTTTTGTATGATCTCTGGTAGGAGCAGGGTGGGGGTAGTGCATCCATTGTTGCTCCACTTGACCTCTTGGCGGCTTTCAATACCACTTACCATAGGATTCTCCTGTGGCAGCTTCGGGGGATGGGAGTGGGAGGCCTTGTGCTGTCCTGATTCACTTCCTTCCTCTGCAGCCGCTCTCAATCAGTGTTGATAGGAGGGGAGAGATTCAGCCCTCTCCCACTGCTTTACGGGGTTTTGCAGGGCTCAGTACTCTCTCTGCTCCTGTTCAACATTTATATGAAGCTGCTGGGTGAGATCATCCATCACCATGGACTGAGGTATCACCAATATGCTGATGATACTCAGCTGTATGTCTCGGCTCGTGGTGAGTTAAGTGTTGCTGTGTCCACCCTCTCGCAGTGCCTGGAAGCTGTTAGGGGTTGGATGGGATGCAACAGGTTGAAACTAAACCCTTGCAAGTGCAAGTGGCTCTGGGTTTGAGGTTTGTTGCCTCAGGGAGAATTGCCACATTTGGTCTTGGATGGAGTGGCACTACCCCAAAGAGACTTTGTGCATAATCTAAGGGTTTTCCTGGACTTACGACTCCTGCTCAAAGAGCAGGTGGCAGTCATGGCCAGAGGGCCTTTGCACAGCTGCAGGTTGTGCACCAGTTATGCTTTTCCTGGACCAACAGTCCCTACTCACAGTCACTCATGCCCTAGTCACTTCCCGTCTTGACTATTGTAATTCACTCTACATGGGGCTGCCCTTGAAGAGCATCTGGAAGCTCCAGTTGCAAAATGCAGCAGTCCGCATGGTTTTGTGCAGACCCCCGTGTGCACATGTGTCACCTCTCCTGTTGGAGCTGCATTGGTTGGTTGCTTCTGGGTGCAATTCAAGGTGCTCGTTGTCACCTTTAAAGCCCTTCATAGCTTGGGACCAGGTTATCTGAGAGACCGACTCTTGCTGGTCACATCTACCCGACCCTTCAGAGCAGGGAGGCAGGGAATGTTGCTGGTCCCATCCCCGAGGGAGATACACCTGGTGGGACCCAGAAGAAGAGCCTTCTCTGTGGTGGCTCCCTCTCTCTGGAACATCATTCCCCCAGAGATTAGAATGGCCCCCACTCTAATATTATTCTGGAAGATGCTGAAGACCTGGTTCTGCCAGCGGGCCTGGGGAACCCAGAGCGGGATGGAGCCCATTAAATGGTTCATGTGTTCTGCTGTCATCAG
>JANHFL010001668.1:78264-102833 GCA_032468155.1 Oxyrhabdium leporinum | reverse complement strand
CACATACAAGTACATTCATACAGGCATTGATATACAGGAGCAAGCAGTAACCTTTCTTTACCGGAGCACACACTGAAAGAAAAAGAGACACACCCTCACAGGGTCTGTTTTATATTGCAGCCTCTTAAAGGGGTAGCAGTCCAATAACCCTGCTGCCTCATTGCTACTGTTGCATCAGCATTATAACTTTACAGTATTACAATGTTACAACCTTGCAGCAGCTGGTCAGCCATTAAATTATCATTACCCTGACACTCCTCTCATTTAAAGCTGAACAGCTGAATGCTTTAACATATTCATGATGCTTTCTCTCTCTGTGTGTGTGCTTCAGTGTTGCCGGTTACTGCTTGCTCCTGTATATCAAGGCCTGTATGAATGTATGTATATATGCTTTTTAGGATTAAAAACCACAATTTGTAAATACAAACCTGTGTGCTGTATTTGCTCCTGGGTTGTCTCACCTAGTCACACTTTTAGCAATGCCATGTAGCTTCCAAAGAGCTGTGAATGAGATGCCGATTCCAGGAGGGATTTTCGAAATGACATCACAATTTATATAAAAAAAAACAACACTCATGGTAAAACAACACTATATTGGGTGAACCTCTTTATCAGGATGGAACCCAGTCATCTTGCTGTTCAGAGATGTTGTTGGGAGGTAAGGTGACACCCCAAGGAGGGAAGAAGAACCCAGCCTCATGAATGTGCCTTTTCCAGATGTTTTGGCCTCCCTGGTCCATCGCTTCAGCATAGCTACTGACAGCTGCATCCCCAAAACATCTGGAAGACACTCAAGTTGGGTCCCCTTGAGGACAGCCAATTAAAGGATCTCATGCATTTTCCTCTGGGGCAAAATTCACTAAAACACCTATTCAAAGGCACTGTTCAAGAGGACCATATGTTTGCTAAAATTGAAATTAATCTATTGTCTAAGTCGGCAATTTCTCAGCCTTGCCGCTTTAAGAGGGTTGGGCTTCAACTCCCAAAGTTCCAGGGGAATTCTGGGAGTTGAAGTCCACCCCTCTTAAAGTGACCGTAGTCTGCTCTAAATCATCCAGAGATTCAGAAGTCCTCAACATTCAGTCTATTTTAGAGCTACCTTTTCACACCAGATTCTTCTCTCCTGTCTGATTCCTGGGCAAGAGCGAGAGATCTGTTAGAATCTGCAGCCATGTTTGCAGCAGAGAAAGGCAACAGAGCAAATTTAACCAAGGGAAGATATAAAGTGTTTTGGGTGTTCAAAGGCCTCGGTGGCCAGAGGCATTTTGCATCTTGGTTGAAGCTCCCCTTGTAACCATCCCAGTCCACCGATGTGCAGGCCACCAAGAACATCTGCTGGCCTTCTCCATCTGAGAAGAGGCAAACTCTGTGCAAAATACTCAACTAGGAACTGCTCCAAAACGGTCCAATGTACCCAGAGAGCAGCCCTACTGATTAAGGTGCTGATCCTGAATTTTTGAAGCCTTTTCTTTCCTCTTGACCTCAAAGCTCCCTGTGTCAATTTAGAACAAGGGTCAACAACCGTTCGGACCTCAGGGACCACTAAATTCATAATTTTAAGTCCCGTGGACCACTAATATGAATCCAGCATGCCGCTCGCTGAAGCGCCTGGACTCCCAGTGATGGGATGGGGTCCTTCAGGCACTTAGCTTGGCTGCCTGTTTCTGCAACCTTAAACACTCCAAGAATAATTTGGACCCATTTCCCACAGAAAACAAAACACTTGGATCTCTCATCTCTCCCTGTATCTCTCTCTTTCTTGCTCTCTCTTTCTCATCTCTCTCTCTCTTTCACTCTCATCTCTCTCTCTCATCTCTCTTTTTCTCTCTCTCATCTCTCTCTCTCCCTTTCCCCTCTCTCTGTCTCTCTCTCTCTCATATCTCTCTCTCTCATATCCTTCTCTCTCTCTTTCTGATTCTCTGGTGCTCTCTGGGTCTCGCAGGTACTTCTTCAGTCTCCCCGATTGTGAAGCGCGCTAAAGTTAACTGTGAGAGCAGTGAGCAGGCCATGGAGATGCCAACAGCAGCAGCAGAGAGAAACGGCTGGGCCAGGCCAGTGTCTCAGGGCAGAGAGGAAGTCGCGCATCTCCCCATGCTACCAAGGTGCATGAAGCACCAACAAGGGCTGGAAGAAATGCCCACGAGACCCAGCAAGAGATGAAGCTTCGCTCCCACTCTGGAATATGGAGTGAGTCTCCATCCCCCTCCCTTCCCTTCTCAGGCCAGGCGAGGAGTGACTGGGAGGGAAGGGCGAAGGGCAGGGGCAGACAGTGGTGGGTTCAGCCGACCGGAAGCCACAGCAGGGGGAAGAAAGAGCCGCATGTTGCCAACACCCATTGCTTTGCTGCCGCCCCTTGCCGCAACAGCACCATTACCTCATTCTGGATGGCAAGGCCTGCGCTACTCCTTGCACATTGTACCTCCTGCAAAGTTGCAAGTTGCATGTACCTCCCTCTACAGTAGATATTTCCAGTCAAACCATGAGCTGCCTGGCCGGTCCTGTATTCCAGAACTCTAGTCATAGGACTGGCCCATTGGTCATCTTGGAGCAGCTCCTCCACCTGGGTGTGCTGCGGATCACCAAAATTTTCTCACGGACCACCAGTGGTTCGCAGACCACTGGTTGGTGACCTCTGCTTTAAACTAAATTGGGTTCCCATTTGCCAATTAACTTGGCAAGGGCAACTTCAGCCAATACTTAAAAATGGTCACCAGATCATCTTCTCCAGCATCCTGAGCAATGTGGATGAAATAAGAATCCTATTCTGGAATTTAGGAAAGGATGAAGCTGAGAGAAGGAATAGTCAAAGCTAGCAAACTGGTACTATTCAATTGTTGTTGTCCTTTCAGCCGTTCTTCCTGCATTGGAGGGCAAAATTCTGCAAGAGGCAGGTTGGACTATTTCAGGAAGCCTTTTGTGTAATTTATAGCTTTTACTTTCAGGATTTTCACTCTTATGTCAGAGTCTATGGTAGGAAGGACAAAAGAACAACCATGCTGTAGATATTCACTATCAAGAGGTGGGATGGCAATGAAAGTCACCAAAACCTCCAACTTATCTTTACTCTCTCCCTTTACATGCTCATTCTATGTCAATCCAGAAAGGCTGAACAAGGCTTATATCATAAAACGTTCAGTTGATCTCTACATTTATTATTAAAAGCTAGAACTGCATAAACTAACAGGATTCTAAATTAAGAATTACAGTGTATATATGTGATTTCAGTTACATGATTTTTTTCTATTAAACCATTCTTATTTTTTTATGCATATAAAACTACAACTTCATACTCAGGTAAATTAATTCTGAGTTAGTGTAGAAAAGTTAAGAAACAATGTTACAAAAGAGTGCAAATCTCTCCTTTTAGAATTAAGGTATTTGGAACAATGCATTGTCATAAGATCTATTTTCATTATAACTTGAACTATGTAAATCCTAGTGGAAATGCATACAGAATTTACTCATTAACATCACTACCAACAGAGAAGATTCTAATGTGATTAAAGAAGCTGGCAGAAATATATGGCAGGTTGAGTGGTCATTATTTGGCTCAAGAAATACAGCTCTGCAGAGTTCTTGTAGATTTTGCAAGGTTTATTTCTCGTTTACAATAGAACAAATGTCCCTGTGGAACTCGGGATTTTGCTTTGAAGCCTACTATTTATAAACAGCATCTAAATCCCTCATGAGGTTAATTGAATAACCACAAAATACAAATCCTTTCTTCGTCCCCTAGAAAAAGAAAGGAGAAAAAAAAGAGAGAACAAAAGAAATTAAAGGAAGAGCACATTCAAAGATGATATTTGCTCAAAACCTGGGGAAAGTTGCTATGGAAACTATATTCTTTGGATCCATAAATATAGTTAACATAAGTAGAAGCAGAAGTCAAGTCCGGTAGGAATGAGGTCAGAAAACAAGGAAGATTTGAAAATGGGAATGATTTTGAATCTCATTATTGTTCCCTCCTTCTTCCCCACACTCCTATCCTAATATTTGTTTCTCAGTGTATCTTTTTAATCTAAACTGTTATGTTTTAATGGAACATTCTTTATGCCTTCCCTCTCAGTTTTCTTTTACAGGAACATAAAAACTGCTTTTTCGTACAAGCAGAATTAAACTATTTCAAACCCTATGGGGCATTCTGTGCATTATCCACATATTGGAAAATAGTGGAGTATTTTTCTTGTTTCAACATATTTGTTAAGGTTCACTGGGAACCTCAGAGAAGACTACACACCAGTAGTAACCCATGTGAGAAAACAGTACAAACAAAAAATTGAAAAAGATATGTCCTAATGGGAAATATATTTTATGGACTTATTTATTTATATCCTGTCTTTATTATTTTATAAATAACAATACTCCTTCCTCCTCCTTTTTTTCCTATAATGGCAAACCTGTAAGGAGAGGTGAGAAAGTGTGACAGGCCCAAAGTCACGTAGCCAGCTTTCATACCTAAGGCAGGACTAAAACTCACAGTCTCCTAGTTTCTAAGCTGGTGCCTTAACCACTAGACCAAACTGACTCTATTTATTTATTGGTATAGATCAGGGGTGTTAAACTGGCAGCCCACAGGCCGGATGCATCATATACAAACCACACCCACCCCATCTCCACAAAGGCAAAAAGCATTGCAATGTGTCACGACACGTCACATGACGCAATTGAGTTTGACATCCATGGTATAGATCAATATGGATAATTTGCATCTTATGTAATTTCATTTTTGGGACACCCCAAATTCTTGGAAAATACAGTGCTGAAAAATAGCAGTATGCTTTCCACCCAATTTTCAGAGAGAAACAAATGAAAATCATGTGCAAACAGGGGTGGGCTTCAAAAGTTTCAGCAAACGGGTTTGCTGCCCGGTTGCTAGGTGGGTGTGGCCATGGTGGGCGTGGCCTGGTTGGCCTCCTGCACTACATTGGGAGGGGGATGTTTTTCACCCTCCCCTGGGTCTGGAGGTTTTCCTCGAGCCTCTGGGAGGGCAAAAAAAGCCTGGAGTCCAGAGGATCTCTGGAGGCTGGAAACAGGCCCATTTCCAGCCTTCCCAAACTTCCGGGAGGCCCATTTTTCATCCTCCCCAAGCCTCCATGCGTGCCCTGCACTTACCTACATCCAAAACGGGCCGCATGAAGACTTCTGAGAGGGGCAGGGTGGGAGCGGCCAGCCAGGGGCGGGATTTTGGGGTTCGGAGAACCCTGCAGAATCTTTACTAAGGGTTCACCTGAACTCCTGCGAACCCCCAGCAGCCCACCCCTGTGTGCAAACCATCATAGCAGCTTAAATACAACAACAGCCATGAACAACAACAACAAAGGCAGACTACCATTCTATCATCCTATTCTTCATTACAGTCTTCTACCATGAAAAAAAAATATTTAAAAGTACAGCCCTCAACCATCAACAGGATATCTACCTTGATGTAGGCCAACCGGAGTCAGCAAAACTCTTAGTTTAATAATCATTTCCTTATTTCAGAACCTGGTTAATGAGATGAAGGATACAGTAATGGTGTCCCTATCTTCCTGTGCTTGGGTTGGAAAGAACCATGGGATAGTCTGCACACGCAAAGATTAATTTTGCAACTCTTGATAATAAAAGGACTCCATGAAATTTTCAACGAGTTCGGAACATAAAACCTGTCATCCAGAAAACGATTTACTTGTTGTTGAAATGTCCATCCTGAAAATAAGTCTTCATCCAGTTAAGGAGAGCTTGCCTCAAAATAAGTATGGAGTTACAAGCAAATCAATTTGAAGGAACAAATAATATTTTAGAACCTGTGTACATACTGGTTCTGTTTCTGCATTCTGCAGTATGGAACAGTGTGTTTTCATTTACATTCAAATTAGATGATCAGCTCAGATGCATTTGGGCAAAGTCTCATATTCTGAAGATCTCCTGGCATTCTTCTCCAATGGTATCCTCCGATTCTATATCTGGCTTGTTATGAATACATCTCTGCTCTCCTCTCTTGTATAAAATGCCTTAAAAACAGCCTATTTTTTGATAAATGGAGTCTGTGGGATTAAAATTAGGCCATGGATTAAAATTGCCTGTGTTCATGGACCTCAGCAAAAGCTGTTAAATTCGCAGGAACATTCTGTTTCATTTATTTATTTATATATCAAATATAGAGACCATCCATCTCACTCACAGAACAACTCTGGTTTTATCCCATGATTGCCTATTCTCATTATAGAAGAGAAATAATAGTTTGGTAGTTAAATATTCATGTCAAGATATAATAATTGCTGGCATCAGTAGTTAATACAATCTCAGGTGCCCTTTAAGAAGTGTGATAGATTCCTCCGTCAATCAGTGTAAGTAACATTGCCTAGATAAATTCATGATCTCACTTGGAAATGTTTGATTTATATATTACATAAGAAATGATATATTGAGCAGCTGCTTCCTGGAAAAACATATGTCTGGCAAAGTATCCAGAGAACATGGATGCATTGCTGATGCCTTTACTAACAGATCAATGAAAGCTAGGTGCTGAAATGTTTTCAGTTTAAATCTTCCCTTTTTGTTCATTTTTATCACTCTTGCCTGTTTTCCCTTTATGCGGCAGCATGCTTTTCCTGAGGATCTTGAAGATTCTCTTGGGAGGATCTGCTGAAGGCTTCACCCATGGGAAAACCTTAGGTTTTACAGTTAGCAAAAAGTAACAGCAGGATTGTTCCCTAAAGTGCTCTATGGCTAAGAGAAATGTAACCAACATCAGAAAGTACTATAAAGCTCAGTAAGGCCCTTAGTCTCTGTCAAACAGGTCAAACAGCTTGTGCCAGCTATCTCCTCAGGTCACAGTTTATTTTGCTTTTTTTTTTTTTTACAGTTGTACTCCAAAATACTTGGCGGTTTCAGGTTCATGGATGGATTATAACTACAGAAAAATAATAAAACTTTTTATTAATTTATTATGGATTTCTTTATATGCAAAGTAACTAGTTGAATAAGAAACAGCAGTTTGCAGAAAGGTTGAATGAAGAGGGATGTAGATGTTGGGAATTGATTGAGGGCTTTATGCAGGCTGTGGCAACATCATAGTAAGTGAACTGCGAACAAAAAACTGAATTTAGTAAACCTGAAATATGGCCACAAAGAAGAACTAGAAGAGACAGAATTCCCAGTGAAGAATTGAACTAGCTGCTCAGATAAATCAGTGACTGGAGGCATCTAATTCAAGTAACAGAAAGGGATTTGAAGATTGGAGGTCCAGTAAATGATTTTTTTAAAATTTTCTTTGCTCATTGTGTCAATCAATATTCATTCATGTTATTTTTCCCATTTTTGATTTTTTTTAAAAAAAGTACAAATATATTTTTAATAATAGTTTGCCTTCTTTTTCTGCAGGCATGTGTTATCTCACTGCTACATATTCTTTGTCTATTTTCAATCCCACTAACAAACACTTTCTGAATTGCATCTTTTGTAAAGAAAAAAGACCCATATTTTTCAGTTTCTTATAGAAGCAGACAGGTTTTTCTTTAATGGTCAAGCAATTAATTATTGTTATAAGTAAACAAATGTGACATCTATAATTAAACATTTCCAGTAATCTGATGTTTTAGTAAGAGAGTCTGCTGTATGAGACCAAAAATACATGTAATGTAGCTAGATATTTTATCTTATCTTAATAGAACAGCCAATAATTATTCTTGCCAATGAGATCAAAATTATTTTACCTCTGAATATACCCATCCTGCATAAAATGCATATATTTTAATTGAAGACATAGCCCACCTTTCTTTTCAGACAGTCTAGTTGGCAAACCACAAAATATAAATTAAAAAGAGGGTCTGATTCCCCCTTTAAAGCTATTTAAATCAAGGCTTCTTGTGAACAAAGCATACAAGCTCTGAATTACAACTTCATCTGATGTATGTGTGCTCAGAAGTGAGAATCCCAGAGACTTCAATTGGGTTTATTCCCAGTTTAGGGGAACAGGTTTGTTATTGTAATGATACATGCTTTTGTGTCTCTCCTGATGCTGTCTATATTTTTCCCAGATGATTCCAAATTAAGTTGCCTTCCTAATGCAGCTCCTCATACATTCTTTTGAATCAATATCCTAAAACAAGATAATTAAATTTAAAATGAATTACACATTGTCATTTACAATTTAGTTACTAGCCTGAGACATCAATGAGGTCGCTGCTACTTAGAAACTTCTTTGAGTACCAGAAACAATGGAAAGCTTTGTTTGAAACAGAGCAGAGCAGAATAACAAAGTTGGAAGGAGCCAACCTCCTGCTCAAGCAGGAAACCCTATACCATTTCAGACTAATGACCGTCCAATCTCTTCTTAGAAACCTCCAGTGATGGAGTGCCCGCAATTTCTGAAGGGCAATTTAGGCAAATATTTCAAATGTTTTAACTGTAGCTTTCCACCTTCCAAAGTTTATGACATTTACTAATCTGTTTCACTTTTTTATTATTTTTTTCACACTGTGGAAAACAACACAATTTATGTTAATCTGGAAAATATTCAGAGGATTGCACACCAAACCTGGCATGACAGTCCAAGCATCATCAGTCTCATGGTCCTTACTGAACTTCTGTTATATCTGTTGGCAATTAATACATCAAAGACTCTATAGAAGCCTCTGAAGAGTTTCTGCAGAACTTTCTAGATGTTTTCCTCACTTTACTTTTTTTAAAAACTTTTATAGATACACTTTCCTGCCACTACTCTAACATTAATGACAATTAGGAGGGGATTTAATTTTCCTTGAATAAGGAATAAAACAGTTTTGAACTCCAAAAGCAGAACCCAAAAGGATATATAGTCCAGATGTTCTTTGTTACTATCTTTTCTTTTCTTTTTTAGGTAGACAAGCTATAGCTCCGCCTCAGGAAAGCTTGAAGCCTGTGAGAAACTTTCGGAGTTTCTTTTTCGAAGGCAGCAATCTTTCCCAGCAGGGAAGGTTTTGAAAAACTTTTCACTGAACTGTCTCAGTTACTGCTAGGACTGTTTATTCATTGTCTAAAAAAACACTGAAAAATAAAACAGATTTTTCTGTTGGGCATTAGGCTGATGCAAAATAATTTAAGTTCCCTTTGATGAAAGGGAATGAATGCATCATGGAGGCAGTGCAATTCTTTTTATCCAAATGAAAAGAAGACTGACTCTTTATAAAGTAATTTGCATTGCCTTAAACCATTGGTCCCATGCCTGAGAAAAAGGCTTCTTTGAGTAAAGTGCTTAAGGCTGGATAGGTGATTTGGCTATGCACTGTCAGATGGCATGTATGTATGAATATATGTATGTAGGTAGGTATGTAGGTATTTATGTTTATTATTTATTTGTAGTTCATATTTCTTAACCATCCATCTCCCTCAGATACCTTGCAATACCTCCGTTAGCATGTGTTGATGGCCTTCAACATATATTGATTGGGAAGATCTTTAGTACATGCCAAGAGGGTCATGGTCATGATTCCGTCTTAGTGATTTCTTGGTTTGGCTACTGCAATGTATTAAAAATGGGGCCGCTTTTGAAGATCACCCAGAAATTTCAGCGGGTTCTCACAAGATATTGGATGCTTCTTGATTCACTTGGTTCCAAGTTTCTTCCTGTGTGCAATTCAAGGTACTAGCTATTACCTTTAAAGTCTTGTATGGGACAGGCAAGGCCGGGTTATCTGTGGGACCTACAATCCTTGAGGATGTCTGTAGAGATTCTCAGCCATCCAGCTCAGGGTTGTCCCAAAGGTGCTTTTTCAGGAGGCAACTGGACTTTCTTGTGTGTGTGTGTGTGTGTGTGTTTTTGAAGACTTTTTTTTTCTTTTGAAAAAAACAAAAACAAAAAACCCCCAAGAAAGTCCAACCATGACCTGGATGGTTGAGAATCTCTACAGACTTTTAGCTATACAATTTGGAATGAACACCCTTTGAATGGTGTGTGAGTAGGAATGGATTTCCAGAGGAAAAATTGTAGGAACCAGGAACCAGCAGCCCTACTCGGGTGACCTGAGGACACAGATAAACCTCCAAGTGCTTCAACCACCAAAAGGATGCAAATGCCCAGCTGTCTGCAAGGAATATAAATCTTTCCATTCCCCACTATCCTGTTAGAGCTGAAGAAGCTTTTTGGATGAGAAGCGAAACGTCTTCAAAAGAGAAAAAACAAGAAAGTCCATTTGCATCCTGAAAAAGCACCTTTGCATCTCCCTGAGGATATTTGCTGGTCCCACTGAGCCAGATACAGTGGGTACGCTCCAGGTTCATTCACTTATATGTTGCTATCTAGTAACAGCTAGGAAGCATGCCTTTTCTGTGGCAGCCCCTACCTTAGGGAACACCCTCTCCCTTGAGATCTGTCAGTTTTCCCATTGTTTTAGGTTTCCATAAAGACATTAAGAGCTGGCCAGGCATGGGGATAGAAAGATTGGAACCCCAGGGGACCTTAGAGTTGGATGGTGTTTTTTGGATTGGGTGCCAGGTTTTTCTTGCATATTTATTGGACTATTTCATTATTATGTTTTAATCATTATTGATATTTGCCCAGAGTGTCTCCCCCAAAATGCAATATAAACATTATAAATAAAAACTTTGCATTATTTTGTTGTTCGTCCAATATGCATAATTGTTCACTTCTAAATTACAGTGACAGCTAATTTGGAGTGGAGTGAAAGTCTCCAAAAACTAACATGTTTCCAAATATGCTTCTCAGGCCACCATAAACCATGCATGAATTCTTAGAATATATAAATAGTCCGTTGACATCTACCTAGGAAAAATATAAAATATATATAAAATAGTCCGTTGACATCTACCTAGGAAAAAGAAATAATTCCATTATAATTAAAATAATTCCATTATTTTAATTTGCATGAGAAGAGTTAATTTGAAGAGGAGGGGTTTTCCATGATGAAAAATGGAAGGGAATTGCGATTGTTTCTTAGAGGTTTGACACTGCAATTCAGTAGCATGATATCAGAGCTGCAAAAGAGAGAACAAAATAGAAAGACATAGAGAAAGAGAGTTCTATGGCCCATAGTTGCCCACCCTCATTGTAATCCTATAGCACAATTAGCTTGATTTCATTCTTATGGCTATACTCAACAGAAGATGTTGGGTTCTGCATTTACATATTCAAATATTGAGGATTATGATAAGCATGTTACTGTAAGTAGGTCACAAGAAGCATCTCCCAGACCTATGGGGAAAAGAATTCAGAATTTTAATGATCCATTCACATTTCCTGCCCTGAGTATCTGTAGTCCTATAAACCCCAAGAATGTTGTTTATTTTTTGTAACAGTTCTCTGCATTTGAAGCAACAGTTCTTACATATTTGTTTGGATTATGTTTCATTAAATGATTTAGCATATTGCCAGCAAGATGCATCACATTCACCAGAATTGTTCCTTTCTAATCAAAGGAGTATATGCTGAGAATGCATATTAGAATGGATTCGAGAAATCTACATTATCTTAACAAGTTCATAGTGTGCCAGAGGCATTTCTTCCCATTCCTTCCATTTTTCTCTATTAAAAATTATTTGAAGCAATTAAAAGACGCAGGGGTGAGGAGAGGTGGATAGCTTCCTCATCAAGAAACATGAATCATCTCCTCAGTATCAAAAACTGTACCATTCTGATTGGAAGATAAAATTCTATTTCATGCCTCTTTTGATCTTACTACATTATGTTTCCTTAATAAACAATATAATATGCCTTCTTCCTGAATTTGGATTCCCTTTGGGTTTTGTTTAGCATTTTCATTCACCGTGGAAAGTGATGAATGCCATGGAGTTGAGATTTTGCAAACCTGGCATATCTCTGACAGAAGAGGGGTACAATAGAAGAGAAGGAGCTGATTTGTTTTTCAATGCTAAATGTATGTTGTCCCTTTATGCTTCATGATGTTTACATGTTTACAGTAATTCCTGAAAGGATCAGTAAGAGGCCAGAATATTTAGAAACTTATAAGGTTAACACACACCAATGACTAACTATGGCCTCTTTATGTTGGACTAACTATTGAAGCAAATTCTGAAGTATTTACAAGGATTGGGTTTTGTTCACATAGCCAAGTTATCACATGGTCTGTTTGAGTTTGGATCAGCAATTGGTGTAGCCATTGTGTTGTAAAACAACTCTTATGGCTTAACAGACTATACAAACCAAGTCAATTTCTGCTTATTTTACAAATGATAGTTACTTTACAAGCCAAAATTTACTTTCATATATATGAATTAAGTTTATCTGGATTTTCATTGAAGAATTAATTTGCCTATAGTTGTCTCCAAGTGAGATGAACAGCATATCAGTTGAATAAATGAAAAATAAAAAATAAAAATGTGTGAGAAAAATTGATATCTGCTTATTGCATCCATGCTTTCTGTATTTTCACCAGAAATTAATCACTGACTTTTCCACTCGCCAAATATTCTGATATACTTATCATCAAATAGCAATGGCACTTAGACTTATATACTGCTTTTACAGCCCGCTCTAGGTGGCTTACAGAGTCAGCATATTGCCCCCAATAATCTGTGTCCTCATTTTACTCATTTTACTGACCTCGGAAGGATGGAAGGCTGAGTCAACCTTGAGCCTGATAAGATTCGATCTGCCAAATAAATGTAGAAGTGGGTGGAGCAGAGAAAGATAAAGTAAACATAGAAGAAATAGATTTTCGATGAAATCGTCAATTTGAATATATATATATATATAAATAATAATCGTTTTTGGATGCATTTTCTCTCACAGTTCACACTTTGCCTCTATGAGTATAATAAAGTCATTCATTTATTTCTGATGTATATTTTTTATCCCCAAATACCATTTCTTATATTCTGTTTAGTATCTTTGGAGTTGGCGAGGGCAGTAGGGCAAGGTTTGAAAAAAAAATCAGAGGAGTCAAAATGTCAAGGACAATTAAGGTCCAAATAGCACAACAGGCAACAGCTTATCATGGTCGCTTCACTTAAAATGTGAAATGAATGGCATCTCCAAGTAGTTCTGAGTCTCAATGACTCCCCCCCCCCAATTGTTACAGGTCAAGGTAACAATTTCTTCCTTCCCACTAATCATTCTGCAGCAGTTGCTGTAATTCCAACAAGAAAACTGATTTACTGTCCATCACTGATCGGCTTCCTCTCTGGGAGGTTGCAGTGCTGTCACTTTTTATAAGCTCAAGCTCATTGTCTCAATTTATTTATCATTCAGTGGGCAATTCTGCACAAGACTTACAGTTATGACTTACAGTTATAAGAACTGGAAAAGGAAGCAAGCAAGGGGTTGCCTTGTGCCTAATGAGCAAGAGTACCAGTTTAAAAAGCTGTTCTTTAATTCTCAAACTATCACCTCTGTGGATGCTCTGATTAATATCAGCAATGTATAATTTTTAATACATAAATTATTTATTTTAACAAGTGTGCCTATTAGCTGTCCTGCATTTTCACTAAAAAAAATCCCTTATTAAGTATTTTGCATAAACATGTGGGAATGAGCAAACAAGTCTTGTCTCATGCCCGCCTTAAGGACTTTGAAGATGAATATCTGGTTTATCTTAGGATACTTTGCAAAACATATATTTTGTATGTTCCACATGGACATAATGAACACAGGTGTATAATGACCCTCTTCAAGGAAAAGGGGAGGGTTATCAATCAGGCTTCCTGATTGATCCATGCACATAAGTTTAGTTTCTTTCAGGCATGAAGGATCAGGATCATGCATAAGTTCTAGTTCAGAAGATTTATTGCTCAAGCCAATACAGAAGAATCTAGTCAATAACACATTGGCACCACATAAGAGTCAATGGAATTCAAAAAAGGTTGGACTTGGACCATTTGCGGGAACATAATGATTCTAGGCTGATCACTTGCTTAACTCCACTCTCCTGCAGCTCTGCCAGTTCTTCTTCTACAATTTCAAACATAGGAGAATTGCACTCTGAATGAAGTCATGAATAGTATGAACATTGGTAGGTATAGCCCACCCATTTGGAAAAATTAAGTGTTCTCCTAAGGAGCCAAGATACTTCAGGCTACTACATTTCTGGAAAAATATCAATAACAAAACCTAAAATAATTAAAAATACAGATTTATGATTTGCCTTGGGCACCAACAGCTGACAGCTAGTCGAGGACCAGTCCTGTGTATCAGAATCTAAGAGACAAGTTAGGATTTTCATGATCAAAAGCTTTGTGTTCAATGCTGAAAATGGCTACTTGGATATATTTTGTTTTTATTTTTCCTGTATTTAAACATAGTTTTTCTTTTTTTTTCAGGAAGCCTTGAATGAACATTTTTCAAATGCAGTAAAAAGCAAGCCATCATTTTTCCAGATCATCACCAATACTATCGTTTTGTTGTCATTGTTCACTCGCTAAGTTGTGTTCAACTCTTCATGGACCAGAGCACACCTAGCTCCCATGTCCCATACTGTACCCCTAAGACTACCCAAACTCATGCCTACTGTGTTGATGACACTATCTAACCATCTCATCCTGTGTCATCCTGTTCTCCTTTTGTTTTTAATAACCTGCATGTCCTTTTTTAATCTATTTTTAGTCCCTTGATTTTTCTTTCAATATGTCCAAATATTTCCTAATTCCCCCCTCCCTGCCTGTATTTCTAGAAGAAACAGAAGATACTCTCTCTGTTTACTCTTCTGCTATTTCAAAGTCTTATATAAATTATCTTCTAACTGAACGTGAATCTGATATTTGCTTTTAGGTCACTTTGGGAGCCACAGTTGTGTTACCTGGGAGATCGGGAGGGGGTGGGAGAGAAGCAAAAATGACTTTGTGGATGAAACATTGCAGAGTAGTAAAAATGCAAGTTACTAGAAAGAAGAAAAAGATATATGCTTTAGAAGTGCATAACCAGGAGGTATACAAGATCTGTCTGCAAGCCACAACCCCTGCACAATTTTGCTGTGCAAATAAACAGTTGTTTTGGTGTTTCCACCGCCAATAGGTCTCTTAAAGTTCTGCAGTTACAAAAGTACCACAGTAGTACAAGTAGGGTCTGGTTTAAGATGTTCAGAAGGAATTTCAGAATATCTCAACTTCAGGGCGTAAAAATCCCTTCCTCTGTTGAAATGAATATAGCAAAGATAAATTATCAATTGACCTCTTTTCTTGGCTCAACAAACTGGTAGATGTTGGGAGGTGGTGATTCACCCACCATGACTCAGCACAATCAAACATATGTTTGGAGCTTCTGTAAGGTCAATTCTCTGGGCCTCTTTTCCATCTCCATTTAGCACTGTAGCATCCAAAGAGGAAGCTGTGGGGGAGGTGAAGAGTTATTTCTTCCTAAAACCCAGGGCAGTGTGAAAAGGCCTTCCTAAAACCTTACTGTGATGAATTTGCAGGATACTGTGCAGATAAAATCTGATTTGTATTTCACACCGAGAACTGTTTCTTCTAAGATGATTGAAACAATCAATTATTCAATTTTATGGGACAAGTTTCAGTTTGTTCTGCCTGAGGATGGGGAAAGTTCCTCAGAAGAGAGAAATTGAACATTTGGTCTTTGTACCCCTATTCATCCTGGCTGATACAAGCCAGCAATAGCAAAAGTGATAAATGTTTCTTTTAAGAAAAGGAATTTACTAAAGAAATGGTTGTAGGACCCTGACTAAAAAGTTCCATTGATTTCCACTGCTTTGGTTAATGGTCTGTCTACTTTCTCATTTCTCCTTTTAAAGTAAGGTACTCGGATATTTGTTAGTGATACATTTCAAAACTTTCTTTGATGTAAATGGCTAATTGAAATTTCTGTTCTTTATTCTGAACAGATTTGGGGAAGGGGAATTTTAATGAATTCTCACCCACCCCCAATTTCTTTTAATTCCCCCCCCCAATTTTCATTGATGCACTGAACACTTGCCCAGTCCTATTACTGGATAATTACAGTGGACAGAGGTAGGAAAATGTTGGTCCTCATTTTAAGAACAAGGATTTGATGATGCTTAGTGACAGAATACACAGGCGTAAGACTCTATGGATCTCAGCTTAAAAGAGACAGTAGAGCTGTAAAAAGGCAGGGGTGTTGAATTAATGTATTTATGTGTCTATAACAGAATTGTGATTGTGTGTAATTAATACAGTTATGACTGTGCGGTCCTTGGTGAACTCTGAGCCTTGTGGTTTTCTTGCAGATGTTTCATTATTGAATAAGATAACATCATCAGCACTTACAAGTGTTCAGTAATCAGTGCATGCAGAGAACTGAGATAAAAGCATCAAGGATCCCATAATTCAACCCTGATCTACAACTATTCTTTTCTGTCGGTACAGCTATTATTTCCTGAATGTTACTCTTACTAATGTTTGTTATTTAAGAGAAAATAGGTATGCCCTACACATATATATGGCATCTCAATGTATTCTGTTTTTTAAAAAATATTATTTACTTCCTTAAATATTTTTACCAAGTTACACAACTTCTTTCCCAAACAGTCAAGATTTTAAAATGCCTCACCTGGATATTTCTCACTAGGATTGGGGTGTGTGTGTGTGTGTGTGTTTGTGTTTGTGTCTTGAATTTAGCAATGCAGCTCAATGTAAAAGCTCCATTTCTTTGTTTCATGCTCTTGAAGTCCATCTATTCTGTTCAGTCTGGTGCAACTTGATATACATTTAGAATTAAAAGATTTTAAGCGTCAGAATAGAGGATATAGTTCTTTTCAAGCTTTCTTCATTTTTATAGTGTAATTCAGAAGAGGAGTAAATCCTCTTGCTATCCTAATGATTATTGCCAATTTACCACAAATCTTTCAGAAAAATATTAATAGATCCCAACCTACCTTCTGCCGTTTCTGCAGACATGGCTTTTTCAAATTCCTTTCCACCTGGCTGCAAATACATATATTGCTAATTACTTAAAGCATAATATATACATGACTTACACAGCTATCAGTTTTTCTCATTAAGCTTTTTGTTCCAATTGCTGTATAATTCTGAATAATAATGTAAGATATTATATCTCCCCAACAGACTCTATCTGTGTTGTTTTTTTCTGCTTCAATGTTACAGAGTTTAAGAGTGGGGTCTTTTTTGGTCAACTGAAACATATTCCTACAGGAATCAGTTGGAAGGTATGTGGTCTTTTGAAATATACTTTGATTTTATACTTCTTTAGAAAAGAGATAGGAAATAGATCACATAATAAACTCTGCTTTTGAACCTGTTTTATCTGTTATTATCCAGGGCCCAAATCTGCCATATGTCAATGCAAAAGTTAAAGCTAAACAAGTCCTGATTTGAACAATGGGAGATCTATTTGGAATTATATGTTTCTTTGAGTTTATTGAAAAAAATGATTGGATATTAGTAAAACAAAAAATATACTATGTCTCATGGACTTCATCAAGTCTACCTAATGCAGATTTATAAATTTTAAGTAAGAAATGGGACAAGCGGCACAAATTTACTCCACAATTAAACAGACATGCCAACATTTAATCAACTTTCATGATCTGGCTACAGGTTGGGAAGAGGCAACTCTACCAATACTACATTGTGGCTTTATTTGGAAAGTTTTGATAGTCTTGAGAATGATTTCTCTTTAATTATAGTATGATGTGTGTAATTCCAGAATAAAAGATAAAAACAGCTGTTGGAGCTGTTGGGTGGTTGAAGTTGAGGAGACTATGGTAGAACTGAAAAATAAAAGATAGTTTCGTTTTTAAAACATGGAGAAAAAAATATTCTTTTTGATTTTCTGCTTCTGATTCAGAGCTTTTCTAGAAGACTTGAATTGCAGAAAGATTAATAAGAATCTTTGGCAAATTGTTCCTCACTTTTTAAAAACTAATCATCATCATTTCTTTCACTGCTCAGGGTATACTATCAATAACCTGCTAAAAAGAGATTATATCAAGACAGTACTATAGTCAACCAGGCATCAGCATGCTTAGATACTTCTTGCAGTTTTATTATCTTGTTTGATTGATATTACTAGAACCAGAAGCAAATGATTATCTTCTGTCTTGTTATCAAAGAAAGAGGATTCAATTTATTGTTTAGAATGATGACACCTGAGGAAGTTATGCAACACATCTTACCCTCCAGAAAACCATTTTCAGAGACTGGGAAAGACATATGCTGGTCTTTGGAGAGAGGAAAGGGAATATACAAAGTATTAAAACAATTGTTTACTTTATAAATACCGGATTGGATGTCCCCAATAATACAGGCAGTCCTCAACTTACGACCAAATTTGAGCCCAGAATTTATGTTGCTAAATGAGACATTTGTTAAGTGAGATTTGGTCCATTTTACGACCTTTCTTGACATAGTTGTTGGGTGAATCTGTGTTAATAACACAGTTGTTAACTGAATCTGGCTTCCCCCTTGACTTTGCTTATCAGAAGGTCACAAAAGGTGATCACACGACCACGGGACACTGCAACCATCATAAATATGAACTAGTTGCCAAGAGCCTGAATTTTGATTACAAAACCACGAGGATGTTGCAACGGTTGTAAGTGCGAAAAATGGTCATAAGTCACTTTTTTCCAGTGCTGTTGTAACTTCAAACAGTCATTAAATGAACTGTTCTAAGTTGAGGACTACCTCTAGAATATCTCAGCTGGAAGAACATGGGAAATACATCAACCTCTCTTTCTCTGTTTTAATGGAGTCTAATATGACTTTTCAGGACAAAGTCATGTATTCAAAATTTCATTCCTGAGAGTCCCATTTAAATCTGAAGGAATCTCAAAACAAAAACAAAACAAACCCCCTTCACCCCCCCCCAAAAAAAAAGGGTAGGGGTGGAATGGGTCTTTTCTCTTTATAAAATCATTAATACATGAAGTATCAGCTCTGCTAGAAGATTATCAACTAACTATTTAGAGGACCCAATGCATTCTAGCCTCTTTTTTTGTACTGTTTGATAAGCCTCAACTATTTATGGTGAAGACTTTCAAATGTGACGGAAAGGGAAACAACTTAAAGAAAGTATTATCTAAAGGTGTTACTGAATGGGGAAAAAATAAGTCCTGTGTTACATTAAGGAGAGCCAATAATATATTGTAGAGAAGTGCTAGATACACCAAGAAATTGGACTAATTTTCTTCTTAAGTCATTGGATAAAATCCAGGGATATTTTCACATCCCTGCAGAAGCCAAAGCATTCTTGCTATCTTAAATTCCTGCTGAGATCTCTTTAGAGGATTCAAAGATTTGTACTGTATGTTTCACTATGATGATGACTATCAAATCCAAGCTGTCAAATTATTTATTTTCAGTGACTAATTAGATATTCTCATTTTATACACTTGACCTTCATTAAAAGGGGAAAAATATAAAACAATAGCTTTTTTTCCAAGTATGATTGGCTTTTTCCTTTCACCAGAACCCACAACCTTTTTTTTTCCTGTTCTCACCTGGACTTATTCAAGACCCATATATTTTCACAATAACTCCTTACAATTATAGTGTGTGTTGGGGAAGGCTCTGCAATAAACTTGAATTTCATAGATCAGTTATACATACACAAACACACAGATATGTATGTGCGTGTGTGTGCATGCACATTTATGCACGTGTGTGCAACAGAAGTTGCAATTTTTATAGTAAAATTTAAAACCTGATAGTATTAAAAACATCAAATAAAGGAGATTGGTTTAAAATAATTGTTAGATTGGGACATTAGTATTTGGCACCACTGAAGCCATATGATTCAAATGCAGACAGTTCTGAACTCATTTTCAATGCTTAAACCATATCAGTGGAATTTATTAGAGGGGGAATAAACAAAGTTTTAAATCCCAGTCCCTAAATTATACTCTAGACACGTTATAATTTGTAAATATTATAAATGCAAATTTAATCTAGATCAGGGGTCAGGGGTCCCCAACCTTTTTGGTTCCACAGACTGGCACCGGTGGTGGCATCAGCAGTTTTGGCAGTGGGAGGAAAAATAGTTTTGTGCACGCAACCTAAATCCTGCGTGTGCGCAAATGAAGCTTTGCACGCTCGCCCATCACTTTGGCAGCCCAATTCCCAATGGCAGCCCAGGGCTTGAGGACTCCTGATCTAGAGGATATTGGTCATTCTATTACTCCTTCTTAATGTGAAGACCCCATCCTTTGTTCTGTATATACCGGTACATACTGTTTATTGAAAACACACACGCACACATGTTATTTTCATTTAATTATTTCCTGATATGCCATTCTTTATTATCTAATGTTAACCCAGAAATACCGTAACTATTAATATCTTGCTTCTCCGAAGTTAACAGGATCATTTGACAACAATAGACATATTTTTTTTAAAAAAAATGACTTCTGAATGTGCCCTTATTTAATAATAATAAGTATTAACCTATTTGAACAAGACATCGTAGCATTTACTTTCTTTTTAAGCCAACTAATACTGGGAGGAAAAAAAGATTATATAAAGATGATCAGGACTTCATCTGTCTGTCTCTCTCTTCATCAGTGATAACTCTCTGAGAGTGAATAGAATAAAAAAAATGGGGGGGGATAAATTGGCAAAAGAAAGATCAAGTTTGACTGTGAGCTGGATCTAGTAGGGATCTACAGAAATTCCAGCCCT
Source organism: Oxyrhabdium leporinum (assembly GCA_032468155.1). NCBI lineage: Eukaryota > Metazoa > Chordata > Lepidosauria > Squamata > Cyclocoridae > Oxyrhabdium > Oxyrhabdium leporinum. The sequence goes on along the minus strand of JANHFL010001668.1, from coordinate 82,289 downwards.
ATTCTGACTGTGCTTTGTTTGATAAATATCTTGAAATCAAAATATCAAGATGTGGATTTTTTTTGATGGAGATTACTCATAATAATTATTATGCAACATTCAGAAGACCAGTTTATAATTGACTTGAAACAATTGCTAGTAGCTATTATAGATAAAAGCAATCGATTTCTAATATATATGATCTAGCAGTATTTGAATATGGGATAATACATTTCTTGTCTTTACATAACTCTTGATATATGCATTAGCTTCAGATAATAAAATATGTTATAAAACAAATTATATAATCAGATAAATAAAAAATGGGTTTGTATACACAAAGTGAATCAAGTTTAATATTTCTCTTGGAATTTAAATCAATCTCAGGTCTTTTGAACTTCTGAAAGAGAGAGAGATCTTTGAGAGATGTAAGTAGGTGGGAAAATGCACTCAATATAAAAAGACTTCTAAGCTGCTCTCAGCACCTCAACAAAGGATTGACCTTTGTTTCCATCTACTGTCTTCTATAAATTAAACACTCTTGACTCATGGTAAAAGTAGTCTAGGTTTTTTAAAAGTGATTTTTTTTAGATATAGCTTCAAATCTGATAACAACAATGTAACGGAGAAAGGAGAAAAAGAGGGAAGAGAATTAAATTTGGATTTCAGAATAAATTGACAGTTTTAACTGTGTACTCATTTCCATTTTACTAACCATTTCTACGAAGCTCCATAAATATGGTGTCTTTGTCTATTTTTTTTTAGCCCAAGGATATGTTGAGAAACTCTTAAGAAGAATATCTCATTAACAAAGTCACAGATTTCATCTCTGTATCTCAGTAAGAGTCATAGAGCTTACACAATGTGAAAGGAGAAGTGTCATTTATATGTTTGTTGAATAAGTTGTTTGGAAAAGAAAAGACTGAAACGGTTGAGAGAAAAGAGAAAGCTACACTGAATAGCTTGATTGTCAGTAATAACCCTACATTGTATTAGCTTCCAACTGAGATCTTCTCTTTGTGCTGTTGGTACCATCAAAAAAGAACACTCATAACAAAGATGAAATGGTACACTTTCTTTTCTAATATGTCCAGATGTATTGAGATAGCCTGCTGGAAAGTTTTTCCAGAATCCAGATGCTTCTTGCCCATCAGTTCTTCATAGTACAGGTAATCCTTGACTTATGACCACCATTGAGCCCAAAATTTCTGTGGTTAAGTGAAAATTTCTGTGGTTCAGTGAATTTTATCCCATTTTACAATCTTTCTTTCTCCAATGATTTGCTTATCTGAAGGTCGCACAAGGTGATCACATCATCCCAGGACACTGCAACCATCATAAATATGAGTCAGTTGCCAAGCATCTGAATTTTGATCACATGATCATGGAGATGCTGCAATGGTCATCAGTGTGAGAAATGGTCGTACAGTAAAGTCCCTTTTTTTCAGAGCCGTTGTAACTTTGATCAGTCACTAAACAAACTGTTATAAGTCGAGGACTATCCTGTATAATTGATACATTTTGAAATGTATGTTATATTGAAACTCAGACTTGACTAAATAATTATGGTTTGCCTCTGATCAAATTTAACCAGTTGAACTCTGGAATACAGGTGTGAGTTATATGTTTATGCAACTTCCCTTACATCACTGTATAGCCAGCTTTATAATATATAATTATGATACTACAGGTTTCTTTTCTGAATCTCAGTGATGCCAAAACAATGAAATTCGTGTCAAGATCACAATGCAAGCCTCTCCCTTTTCTAATTGGGTTTCAATATTGCACACAACTATGCGGTGGGAATGTCACAATGTTATGAAGTATGCTTTTTCTCTTGCCCTCTTTGCCATCTTCATGGATAATTATGGACAGCAGGATAAGGGCAGTGTCAAAATAGGCAAGATGACAGATGCAGTGTCACAATCCAAGCCTTGGCCTTTTGCACAAGAGTGTGATATTGATCCCTATTTTGAGACACATCACTGTAGATGCCATTGATGCACTGCATAAAAGGGCAGTTGAGAAAGAGACAGCACATTTGAACAGAAGAGTTTGAAGGACCCCATTTGTTTATGCTTGTTGTCATCCCCATTATTGCTTTATTTATGTTTCTTCATTTTTATGCTGTGGTATTATTACATTGTTCTAAATTATTCCAAGAGCATCGGTAAAGAGCAATACATCAACTAAGCAAACAAAATACATAACCGAAGTGGCAGTTTTGATGAAATATATTCATGTTTGTTCAAATCATTCTATTGAAAATAGTTCCTAGCTGTCGGTGCAACATGCAGTTTTTTAAAAATCCATGATTAAAATAACTTTTGTTTCTGTTATAACAGAGGTATAAAAATGAGCACTCATTATTTTACTTTTATTATTCTTTAGAATGTTCCAATCTGATGCTAGTTTGGTATGTACAAAAACTTATCAGGTGTTACTCATAAAATCAACATTCTGCAAAGTAATAGCAATAAAAGCTGGCATAGTCATACTCCACTCAGTATCAAGAATACAGCTATAGAAGTGGTCAACAGTATTAAGTATCCGGGAGTGCAGATCACTGATAATCTGAATTGGTCTGTTCACATATCATCCTTAGCGAAGTGTGCAAACCAGCATCTGCATTTCCTATGTCGGATGTGGAGAGCACATCTTTCTCCTTCTGTCCTGGTCACTTTTTATAGAGGCATGACTGAGAGCGTTTTAACAAACTGCATCACTGTTTGGTTTGGTGGTAGCAGTGCCTCAGATAGAAAGGCCATTCAGAGAGTGATAAGGACAGCAGAGAAGATTATAGAAGCTCGCTTCCTGTTATTCAGGATACTGTTTATAAGTGCTTTGCACTTAGAGCTCAAAGCATTTTTAGAGACTGCACCCACCCACTTCACAGTCTGTTTCTGCTGCTCCCCTGTGGAAGGAGGTTTCAAAGTATTTCTAGCAGTACTACCAGATTCTGTAACAGCTTTGTTCCCTATGCCATCCGTCTGGTAAACTTGCAAGGTTCATTTTTTCTTGCCATCTGAACTAGACTGTGTTGTTTCTCTGTGTCATATAATATATGTGGGTATATGCATATTTTTTTGGTCATGCTTACGTAGTGTATATTAGAGGTGGAGACCCTTTGAGAGCTGTATACAATGAACTTTCATTTTAATGTATGCTGATTAATGTACATTTAAAGTGACAATAAAGTTATTTTAAATAGCACTTAGACTTATATACTGCTTCATAATGCTTTACAACACTCTCTAAGTGGCTTACAGAAGCAGCATATTGCTCCCAATAATCTGGGTCCTTATTTTACTGATCTCAGAAAGATGGAAGGCTGAATCAACCTTGAGCCAGTCAGGATCGAACTCCTGGCAGTGAGCAGTGTCAGCTTGCAATACTGTATTCTAACCATGTGCCACCATGGCTCAAGTAAGTACTACAACTTTCATGGAAGTTACAAGAAAATGAATGAACAATCACTAGAGCATCTTCCCTGCAAACCCATTCTAAGCAGATATTTCAATCTGCAAAATGACTTAGCAGTTCTCAATTACCAAGGCTGAATCTTTCCTCTCTCTTTTTTAATGCAATGTGGTTGTTTATGATGTGTGAATTGAGGAAAAAACTTGTAAGAGAATGGGAGGGACTTACAAGCATGAAGACAAAGTACCAGGCCAAAAGGGAAAGAGAAGATGGGCCATTATTGTTAATTTAGCCAGTGTGCTAGGACAGAGATTGCTTAAAGCAGTTTACAACCTGCCAGAGTCTGGCAAGCTGCAACATTTAAAAAGCAATTTATGAAAAACAAATTGAAGGCAACAAAATTATAGCTATGGGATCCAAACTGGATCAGTTACTGGAACCAGAGGTTTAGTCTTCTGAGCTTTTGAACTCCTGCTGGAACCCATCCTCAGGGAACTTTTCTGTATCAGAATGTGTACTTTGGGCTATTCTACGCATAGTATTCATGTGGTAGTTGGTTGTGTGTGGCTTTTTATTTGTTGATTGGGGTGTTGATGGCCAGCTATTGTCATTGGCTGTTGTTTCCA
>JANHFL010001668.1:60104-78164 GCA_032468155.1 Oxyrhabdium leporinum | reverse complement strand
CCATGCCAAGTCAGCCATCAAAACCTCAATGAACAAATAAAAAGCAACACATAACCAGGGACCATATAAACACTACACATATAATAGCCCAAAACACGCATTTTGGTTGAGAGAACTTCCCTGAGGATGGGCTCCAGCACGAGTCTAAAAAACTTAGAAAACTAAACCTCTGGTCCCAGTGACCGACCCAGATTGGATCCTGCAACATTATCCTGGGACAATGTATATATTTACCATCATTCATGCATTATAGTTATATTTTCTTTTTTCCCCTGATTTTGGTAAATAGGATTGGCAGTTTCCCGACTGAAACCCTATTTCAGGATTTATGTAAAAGTGAATGTGGAAGGAGACTATTTCTGATTATGAAGGATCCTAGTCATATACAGGAGGCTGAAAAAAATGATCTCACTGTGAACATTTGTGTAGTGGGTATGACGGAGAAGAAAGTATGGAATATGAAGAAAAGGAAGATTTTTTAAAAAAAAAAATACCGTATTTTTCAGAGTATAAGACGCTCCAAAGTATAAGACGCACCTAGCTTTTAGGGAGAAAAACAAGAAAAAAAAATCTGCCTCTGCCTCCCAGCAATTTTCCTCCTTGCAGCAAACAGCCTGTTTCTGCTTCAGCACAGCCTGATTAGCAGAAGCAGCTGATTGTTGCTTTGATCAGCCTCCCAATGACCAGCTGTTTCAGGCTACAGAGATCTCCATCGCCTACTTCCACCTCTGTGCATCCTATTTTTGGCCTCTGCACGCCCCATTTTCTGCCCGTTCTGATCTCCGCCACCCAGAACAGGCGAAAAATTGGGTGTTTGGAGGCCAAAAAGAAGGTGCACGGAGGCCGAAAATGGGGCACATGGAGGTGGCAACAGGCGATGGAGATCCCTACAGCCAGAAACAGCTGATCGTCGGGAGGCCAATTCAAGCGACAATCAGCTGCTTCTGCTAATCAGGCTGTGCTGAGGCTGAAACAGGCTGTTTGCTGTTTCTGCAAGGAGGAAATTGCTGGGAGGCAGAGGCTGAAAGGTGGGGGCCCGCGGGTGGGAGGGGCTTCGGCAACATTTGGTATATAAGACACACAGACATTTCCACCCACTTTTGGGGGTGGAAAAAGTGCATCTTATACTCCAAAAAATATGGTGGTGAATGCTGGCCCTTAAAAATAAAAATAGAAATGTTCTTTCCTTAAAAGATTCTTACTTTGCCCCATACATCCTCACTTCATCACTTTTGTAACCTAAGATAAAAGGATTTCACTTTTATTTCCCTAGAAGATAGATAACCTATTGGCTATCTGGGAGTTGGGAATGAAACCCTTTATGTCAGGTAGCTTCAAAAACTATGAAACAGTGGCTCACTGGACACCTTAACAACAGCAATAACACACGTCAAAAAAAAAAAGAAGAGAGAAAAGTAGGAAATTCAGTGAAAGAAAAAGAAGATTTTTAAAAAAGCAATGTTTGTGCTGGGTTTCATTTTCGCAGCCATCAATTTACAAGACAAGTAAATTGTGTCATTACAAGGTTTGAGGTATATCTGGTAAGCACTAGCTCAGTGGAAGTTTTGCCTTTGTGAAGTAGCCTATGAACTAATCGGCTTAATATGCAATGAATTGAAACATATTATTCAAAATGGACAGGAGAGCTTAAGGCAATATAATATGAATAATTGTACTTTGAAATAAAGCAGAAAAATGTGCCCTGAGGTTCTAATAATGTGTGAGATGTTAACAAAAGGCAATGTCATCTGTTTCAACCATCCAGAGATGCTTGTCAGCCCATTCTGACAGTAAGAAACTGAACATTATAGAAAAACCATTTTGCCATAAGAAAAAAATAATCAATGGACATTCCTAATGAATGATTTTTTTAAGCTAGTTCATTATTGCTATTAGTATCTATAAAAATCTTATAAAATATCTTCACTAAAATCTTGTTAATATGAAAGCATCACATTTGTTTTGTTTTAATACCACTTGCATGTATGCACTTCTCATTGGGATTGTTGTTAGATTGTTTTTGCAAACCAAAACAGATTTTTAGAATAATCTTCAATTTAAGAAATGACTGGGAATAGAAGCAATAGGAATTTTCAAACTTCTAATTTGTAATTAAATTAAGAATGAATTAAGGAATAAAGGAAATGTGCACCATTCTTCATCCCTTGAAAATACAGGGTAGTACCTTAAAGCAATAATAAATTATTTTAAATGTGTGCATCACATGAAATGCCTTATCTTGAAAGAATCTACTCTGATGTTTGTATGAGAGAGAGGTTTGATGGGAGAAAGGAAGTCTAGTTTTCCTTTTGGATACACATCAGTGATATTTTCCTCCAGTTCAAGTTGAATCAGTCTATTTTACCAATAATTTTTGTGGCTTCAGTTAAAATTGTATGCTTAAAAATTTCCGAATGTTTTGATATATTTCCTTCCAATACTTTAAAGGATTTTTATTTTTTTGCATGTCCAATAATAAAATGTTCCCTTCTTTGTTGTAGCATTTCTAATCTTTGGTGTAATATGATAGACAAATCATATAAGTAATCCTTGAAGGAGATATATACCACCTGTAAAACATACTATTCAATTTTCCTTTAAATTATATGGAGTAAATTTTAATGATTAATAGCTTTTTCCATTGTCCCATTCTCATTATTTCTTTGATACTTTGCATTCATTTATCATGAAGTGATAATTTTTCATTTGTATTAATTATCTTATTTCAATAACAGTTTACTTACTTTTGATGGCTTGTATTTTTCAAGAATCTGGAGGTTTTGGAAGAATGGTAATGAGTTCCAGTCCTCGTACAGAAGGGTAGGTTACATATTACAATGTTGGTTGATTATGTTTCAAAACGTCAAGTCTTAGGACAAAAGTGGTAGGGAAATTAAAAAGCATTGCTTGATGCAGCACAAAGCATTTAATAGAATAACAGAGTTGGAAGGTACCTTGCAGCACTTCTAGTCCAATACTCTGCTTAGGCAGGAAACTTTATACCATTTCGTCCTGTGTTTTGAGATGGTCAAACATGTCATATTTCTAAAACATCATAAGTCCTACAGATATGTTTTATTCAGGGCTTCGGAATTTACAGAATTTTTGTTAGCTCAATTAAGGTAGTCCATATACTAAATGATGGCTATTATAGTCCATGTAATGGGAGGGTTATTATACTGCTACTAAAATGAATTCAATACATTTCTGAGCAGTATCTCTAAAGAGGAAGCAAAAGCACCACTTCACAACTGATGAAAATTAATTTGCTTTCCAAAATTTTATTCTGTGAATGTGTTAATAGATATTAGCCAGATAATTGTTGAATGATTTATCATTAGACATCCAACATGTGTTTGTTTATTTTTGAGAGCGACTAACATTCTCCAATATCTATTATACAACATATGATGTGATATGACAGCTTACAAGTTGTAGTAATCAGCATTATAATTTGACACATATCAATGAATGTTTTACCGTATCTGACAGCAAACTTGTATTAACACTTCTAAAAATATTCTAACTTCCATGATTTATTTAGTAAGCTAGGAGACATCCTCTTAACTGGGTTAATTAAAAAATAAAAGATAGCAATCTGACTGAGAAGTAAAATCTGTTTCATTCCTCAAATAATAATGGATTGGAAAATCAAAGTCTAGATTCAATATCATTTAAAAATAATCAATCCCCAGTGCTCTTGGAATTAATCTCTTCACTACAAGAAAATTTCAAAATAAAACATAAAAGTAAATGCTGTAGTACATAAGCATAATCTATAAGAAAGTTTCTGATATAACCTGTAAAAAACTTAAAATGAATAAAGGAGATTATCATTTTTAAAACATTAATTTTTCTAAAAAGCTGCATTGGATTAACTGTAAGCAAATTAGGCAATTGACTCAAACCTTCCATGGGAATGTTATTTATTTATTTATTACTAAAGACTGTAGATAATTGAAAAAAAGACCAGAGATCAAATTCTGCAACGGCATTTCAATATATGATTGAAGATTGATAATGCAGATATAATTATCCTGAAAGACATCCCTATCAGACTTTTACATAAGAGAAAAGAATACTCTTTTTTATTGAAAGGAAAGCAGAAAAAGATTTGATTTCACTGGGATAAATTAGCAGGTTTGATTCTTACTTTTAAACAGCAAAGATTTCAACTGAATTCTGTTCAAAGGCAAGGGAAGCTTTGGAAAATTTTAAAGGAGAACTGGAAAAGGTATAAACGGAGGTCACAGAGGAGACTACGCAAAAAAATGACAACAGAGAAAGACCGCATCTTAAAGAGATGATAGTACTGGGTGCTAGAGGTATTGAAATTTCCTAAATTTTTGCTTTCACCATGGATTAGAAATGTTTAACATGGAATATAAATGGAGCTCCCCAAAAGAGGGGAGGGGACTTTACTTAAGAAAAATATTTGGACTCTGCATAGGAATAAAATTTTCATAACAAGGGAGATTCAGGAAAGAATCACATTAATAGAAGAACACGTACAGGTAGTTCTCGAGTTATAACTGTTCATTTAGTGACCATTCAACATTACAATGGCACTGAAAAATAGTGACTTATGACCATTTTTCACAGTTATGACCTTTGCAGCATCCCCATGATAATATGATCAAAATTCAGACCCTTGGCAACTCGTGCTTATAACCGGTGCTGTTCCCCCAGGTCATGTGATCACCTTTGCAACCTTCTGACATGCAAAGTCAATGGGGAATCCACATCCAATTAACAACTGGGTTTACTAATTTATCAACTGCAGTGATTCATTTAACAACTGGGGCAAGAAAGGTTGTAGAATTGGACAGAGATCACTTAACAAATGTCTTGCTTAATGACAGAAATTTTAGACCCAGTTGTGTTCCAAAATTGAGGACTTCCTGTATGTTGTATGCCTGAATCCCAGGTTCATTGGATTAAGATACTGCATTATGAGAAAGATTTCTAAGAAGTTAGAAAGTAAAAGATACTGAAGTTGATGGTCAAATAGTCTGGCATGAAATAAGGCAGAAGCCTTTCAAACAGTTATTTGTGCAAAAAATTTTTTTCAGATGTTTAATTTATAACAAAATAGGCAAGCTCTATAACTCAAAGCATTACATTGCAATCAAATAGGAATTTTTCCTATTCTGGGGGGAAGTATATTACATTTTCTTTTACTTTCAAAATTAGTCTTTATTTTATTAATAAATAATAAAATATGAACTCTATGAGCTCTTTTAAAGAGTATGTTTTGGTTAAGAAATGGTAGTTCTTCTTCTCTTTAGAACTTACTACTGTGCCTTTGATTCTTTTGTATATTGATAATCCCATATTCAAATCCCTAAAGAATTGAAAAGTAAAGGAGTGGAGTGGAGTGAAGAGATTGCTGAGCAAATATTCTTCTTTCCTTAAAAGAAAGTTGTGGATTTTAACTATATGGGACAAGAGTGGGTATTTTAGTTAAGTAAAAATTCAAAATATATATTTATGCATTTTCCCAATTAATGATGATTATGTATTTGGTGATATATTCTTATAGGCAATGTTCACCTGGAACTAAAACCCATGAACTAAATAGGAATTATTGCTGGGTAGATATCAGTGCAATTGCACTTGTTTAAATTACTCATGTCTTAAGTATGTTTGGATGTATAGGCTAAAACAGAACTCTGAAGCATGCAGTTTATGAAAACAGTAGTTGTGCACTTAGTAATGTAAATAGTAAATATAAAATTTGGATAAGACTTATTAGGATGCATTTAGGACATGAATAAAGGGTTCTATGGGGTTAACCCCTGATTATTGTATATAGTTATACATGCCTGCTTCATTGGGGAGGAGGGGCTCTTGTTCATAATGGTTAGAAAGCTCCCCTACCTTTGTTTAAGAGCATCATTATTCATTCAACAGTGACTTTGCTTTATTACTCCAAGACTCCAGTGAAAATGTTAACACTTCATGTTTCATGTTTTACTCTAATAAAAATGGACAAGGAAGAACTTGCTTCTTGGTCTTCAGAAGTTCCTTTTACTAAGTAGCTTTTCTGGATTATATCACACATATATAAATGGGACTTCTTTGTTCAAATCAATATGCACTATTAATTCTTATAAGATTTGCCTAGTGGTTTCTCTACTCAGCTACCTTATTGTCTTTAATATCCCATGACTTCAGGTCTTTCCTGCCCATCAGTACACATCTCATTTGAACTTGAGGTTTCTTTACAAAAAAAGATGCCGTGTGCCTTACAGTCTGATGATACAATATAATAGCATATTTTATGCTGTAGCACAATGGCCCTCAATCTTTTGGGCACCAGGGACTGGTACCATGGAGAGAGGTTTTTCCGTGGACCAGAGGGGGTGTGGTTTCACATGCTGCCTGCATCCCACAGTTGGGGCTTCACTTCTTTGCAGAAACCCAGTTTCTGGAATGCCGTGGACTGGTGCTAGTCCACAGACCAGGGGCTGGGGCCCCCTGCTGTAGCATACAGCATGCCCTTTAGAAAATATAGGAGCTGGGAGTCACCAGCCATTTGTATATCTGAAAATCTTCAATTCCAATTTGAATAAATTCTATAGTTGCCTAATGGCTTTTCCTGATGGCATATATAACGAGTACGTGAAGAATCTGCAGATTTTCAATCTGTTTCATTTCATCCTTACAACATCCACAAAAAGAACTAACTTTGTGAGAATGAATCCTCCTGTAGAAGACTTAGTGGTATTGCTTTAACACTGCAGGAGGACAATTCAGTGACAGGGTCAGTATCCTATTATTATTTTAGAGAAGAAATAAAAAAAAAAGGGAGAGACACACCTGCAAACAAAATTGACAGCGGAGTTGTCAGCATGGAGGTGATAATTCAGTTGTAATCTCAAATAGAAATGGGTCAGGCAAGAATAAAGAACAAGAGCAACTGAAAAACTTGATTCATATCTGGTTAAAACAAAGTATCACTTAGCACAGCTGGAAATAGACTTTGATGTAGGATTACGAAGAAGCGCAAGAATAGTGGAAGTTTTGAAAATTAGCCTGCAATAAGTGGTAACGGAGGAGGAGAAGACAGAAAGATACACCTGCATTGCTTTCTCTCCCTTTTAAGGGTTCTGTAATCAACTTGTGTCTTTAAAAAAGAAAAGAATAGAGAGGGAGAGCACAAGAGAGTGAGAGAGACAGAGCTACATGCAATTCATTCCAGATTCATAACCCAATCCAAAGCAACATACTTTTCTAGAGAGCACAGCTGCAACCTATGCTAACTGCTGAAAGAATTGTACAGACATGGTGATATCATCAAGTAAGTGCTACCATTATGAACGTGTGTTCTGACATTGGATGCTACTCTATGTAAATTGTAGCCTTTGCATGATGGTATCGTCATATTATTTGTCACATTATGTGGACACCCATGAAAAAAATGGCTTTAGATACATTACAATTAATTTAGAAAATAAATGACTATGACTCGCATTTTGCTGCTGGCTCCCCCACTGACTTTGCTTGTTGGAAGCCAGCTGTGAAAGTTGCAAATGATGATCACATCACTGCAGGAAGCTGTGACCACCGTAAATGTCTTTTGGTTGCCAAAAAACTGAAGGGTGATCATGGGGATGCTGCAACAGCCATAAGTTCGAGGACCAGTTGTAAATCTATTTTTTCAGCGTCATTGTACGTTTGAACAATTGCTAACTGAGGCAGTCAGTAAACACAGATTTTACAGGATTAGTCATCATCAATAAGTTTCTTATCTAGTGTTGTCCCACTTAAACATGGCAAAATACCTGTAAGTTAAGTCTGGTTGAAGGACAATGATTGACAGAACTGAACTTTATCTGTGGAATTCTCATTCACAGAATGCCATGTTTCTTCATCCTTTTTTAAAAGCAAGAATTAAACAATTACACTTTTTTTTTACCTGAAACACACCAAATGGCCTGCAGGAGAAAGACTTAAGTTATTCTAAGTTTAAAGATATTCAACATTCATAAATATTATACAACAATACTGGGGAACTGCAAACGATAGAAGAAAAAATGCTATTAAATCAAACATAAAATGGCTTATTAATTTGGAGGAATGTGGTTCATATTTTTTTATTTTAAGAAGTCTTGTCAGTTGTGATTTTCCTTTAAAACCCCATATTGAAAGCATTTATTCCTCTCAGAAGCTGTCTAGTTTTTTCGCAGTGATAAAAGTATCAATCTCCAACATCCTTATGGCAAATTTGATTTTTTCCCCCAGATAATTTTAAATTTATACCTGAGGATCTTCAAATGGTTGCACTGATGAATAGCATATTTATTCATTGTTGATACAATCTTTTTGTTCTCTCAGTTTGATGAAAATTAGTTGATATTTGTTTTATCCTATTTTTACTTTTTTATAAATAACTCAAGGCAGCGAACATACCTAATACATCTTCCTCCTTTTATTTTTTCCACAACAAACCTGTGAGGTAGGCTTTATTTAGAAAAACATTTTCCTCGTGTTCAGTATTCCTTTATATGAAAAGCCCTGTTCTCATTCACATTAGTATCAAGTCGAGGTCACTACATCTCCACTAAACTTAGTGCTGAGTCTAATCAGCTTGCATTTAGTGTGCTAAAACTGTGTTTACTATATTATTATACCTAGATGCATGTTTTTTTTACTTTTCATAGTAAGCTGACAACATCAAAAAAGATTTGACAATAAGTACAGTGATACCTTGGTACTCATCATTGATTAGTTGTGGAAGGTGATGAGTACCAAAAATAGATTAACAGCATAAACTCGAAGGTTAATTTCAGACCAACAATCAACTAAGCAATACTCCAATTAAGGAACTGCAAAAGAGCCATCAGTAAACAGTCCAAGTAGAGAAAGAATCTCTAAGACCAACCCACCCACAAAGATGAGCAAATCACCAGAATATAAACTGACAGCAAACAGCACTTCTTACTAGCACTGATGGTGTTACCTAGTTAGGATAATGAAATGTCTGCAACAAAAAAAAACAAACTCAGAGAGCACCAAGGACCCCTCAGTACCAAAAATGAAGCATACCAAATATTTTTTTCCCCATAAGGAAAAAATGTAGTGAGTCACAAGGCAGCCAACACCGACAAGTTCTAGTTTGTATGTTAAGTACCAAACAAACAATGAGTAGGGGGGAGGGGGGGAATTCACATCAAAATGTGTTGAGTACCAAATTTGATGAGTTTTAAAGCAGTTGAGTGCCTTGGTACTACTATAGCTTAAAACAAACAAGGGCTGATATAATCTGTGAAAAGACCTATAGGTAGACTGAGAAGAGAGCAATGCAACACTAAACCAGACAATCCTAGTAACAAACCTAAGAGTTGCTTTCCACTGAAGGTCACTGTAATGCCTGTGCTTTGCCCATACCTATTGGAGCTTTTGAGAACTTCATTTAGAGTATCTATTTTGCTCCTTCTGACAAGCAATTAGTCAGAACATCTTTATACACAGAGAGAGAGAGAGAAACACACACACAGACACACACACAATTTTATCTTATATATTTTGTGTATTTTAAACAAATAAATGTGACTATGCTGTGGATGATCATATTCTACCTACACTGAGATAACTGATATACTTTGGGATAATCCCATACATTCCCTGTAGCAAAGTGAAAAGCACAAAGACAGCAGTTAACACAATGGAAAGTTTACTAAATCTATCCTTAGGAACTTGCTGCTATATAACAAATTGACTAATATCCTACGGTACATAATACCTACTTAATGGTTGTAGAGTACATTCAGATGTTCACATTATTTATTTAGGATGGTAAGAATTGTAATGCATGGAAAAAAATGTAGGTATAAATAGAGTTGGCTGTGGAATTTTGGGAGTTGCAGTCCACCAAAATACACATACTCATATATAGAAGAGTACAAAACATGTACAATACCCAAAGTTTTCAAGGACAGTCTTCATTAACTTCCTTGATAATGTTGAGTTTTGCAATTCAGACATGAATACATAACTGATGCAAATCTTTTGTGTGAGAGTCAGGCATGACTGCTAGGTGACAGCCAAGAATTCAAGCTTTCTGAATTTCTCTGCTGCCATCTGGGGACTTTCCAGAATTTTATAGCTCAAATACAGCCTGATTCAGTGAAAGAACAATAACTTACTTAATGATACAACAGTCAGTAGAAAAATTTGAGGAATTTGCCCTAGAAATCTTTAGAATTAAAACAGTATAAAAATTTATCCTGCTTTTTTTCTACTGGGGCAAATAATCTTCCTACAGGGAACAAACAAAGTATGTAAGCTTGTAACTCAAATTTTTTAAAAAAATAATCATAGAATACATGATTCCCCCCCCCACACACACACTATATAACCATCATTCCATCAATCTATAGGCTTCCTACATTTGTCAGCTGCCTAACTCTAATGGACTCTGGTATTTCCATCAAATACAAGAGAAAGACATCATGAAGGAACTTCTTCCTTGTGTCCTTTTCAAAATGAGAAGTGTAAACAGCTAGAGGGGCTGAGGAACACCAGAAGTATATCCTCACTGGTACCCCTTTCAACTTTCCAACAATAATAATATGCTCAAAACAAATTGTCAAGGTCCATGAAAACAAGATCAAAAATTACCCTCTTTCCTGAAGGATGAGAATGCTTTCAGGAAACAAGAGGCATGTTTCAACAAGGCTTTATTTAGAACAATGTGTATGCAGTGTGTGGGTGTATATGTACGTATATGTATATTGTGATTGTCCATGTATTGTAAGCAGAACAAATCACCCTCTCCACCAAAATGGTCACTTTGCAGAATTGTCACCTATTTTTCAATGTTAAGAACAAAGTCATCATTATTCTCCTCTTACACATCTAAGGATGACAGTAGCCTTGTGTTATTGTCGCCTGTACAAAATTGTTCTTGCTCTTAGTATCAGTGATGGAGCGACAGACAGTAGGCAGAAACAGGGCAGGGAGGTATGGCCAGCAAACTGTGGGTGAAACTGTGGGTGAAATTTGAAGAAATGCAAGGAAACAGTCCTTCCCACTCATCTCCAAAAATCTGTCCCTATAAATAAGATAAAGGACAGCACAGTTTCTCTTCAAATAAGGAGGATAGAGTTATTATTTGTCCTTCCTTAAGCAGTAGGTTATTTATCACCCCACCAGGAAATATTAAATATAAGGTATTGAAAATCTAAGGGCAAAAGCCTGGGACTTGGGGGAAGGAGGGGCACTAATAGATCAGCACACCATTAGCAGACTTATCTGACAGGTATTTGTTCTTTACGCAGCTGGGGGTTATTTAGTCTTGAGTCGATGAGCTAGAAAGGCTTTTGAGATCTCTCAGGGAGACACATTCCTTGCTGTTGAATGGGCCTCTTAGGTATACAGACCAGCATTTACTGTTTTGATGTGCATGATTTTACTTTTCTCCTTTTAAAAAACATGGAAAAAAATTTGATTTCAGCTTACTGGTATTGCAGGCTGTTGGTATATTTTGTTCCTGTGTGTAACAACCCAGGCTGTCTCTTTAGAAATCAGGTTCTAGCCTCTACAATCAACAGCTGAGAACAAGAGTAGAAAAGCTTTCTTGATGAACAAGTACACGTTAGGCAGATAATAGTACCTATTTATCCACAAAGTTTCTAGGGACAGCTGGATCACCTACTTCTATTTAAAACAAGCAAACCACTATCTTTTTTTGTAGCTTTGAGGAAAGGAAAAAAAGTATTTTAAAATACTTTCTGAGGGCACCTCAGAATAATAAAGAACAGACACAGGATTGGGAGGAAGATGACAAGGAAGCCAGCTGTCAGCAAGATGTCTTTAAAAAATAAATATTTTATCGGTTTATACGAATACGAGAACCTGTCCTTCCATGTCTCAAATATTGCTGAGACCATCTGCTCTTTTTGTCTTCCATACAAGTGGATGGATCCTGGATGATAAGGTCTCAGGTATAATATCTGCTAATACATCATAGTGAAAAAGTCCCTGCATTCACAGAGGTTGTAACTATAGCTCTCAAACAAGGTTTTGATTTATTTGGCTTATTTAATACAATGAAATGCCACTTTTTCAGGTCAAAGCTTGTTGAATTAGCTGACAAAAGTTAACCATATATCAAGACCATCATGTTTCCAAATGATGTTCAGAAGACTTTTCTACTCTGTAGGAAGATTAGCCAGGATACTGGTGGTTATAATAGCTCCGTTCCCATCCCCAAATCCTAAAATATGGGAAATGTTCGATTCCCAGGGCTCTTAATTTCTATACCTTAGTAAGCTCACTTGAAAACTAGTGAATGCCACCTAATATCAAGTTTAAAGATGAACTGGAAATATTAACATGGAATGCATACAGCTGTTGCTTTAATCACAGGCAATTTACTTTGCTCCAACTTTTCAGTCAAGTTCCAGCTGAGTTCAGAATGTTAGTGAATATCCTGAAAGCCATACATATATTGAGGGATATAGGATTTTCCTGCTGGTGTGTTTATTTTCCTGTGCATTTCGTACCACAGGGGAAATGCTACTCTATTCATTCTGTTACCAAGATAGCATTGACTCATAAGCCATCACTTCTGCATTAGTAAGCATGCTTTGGAATTCATTATTTATTAAAGGTCATCCAACCACCTCTTTATTGGCATTTCAGGACATACTTTTTTTTTTTTTTTAAAGGCCAGGCTTTTAAAGAAACTTCTGTTCTGGTTGAAAGTATTGACAATTGTTTATTTTCAATACTGGCAGGTTAAGAATTACATGGCTGCACTTTTAGTCAGCTTGCTTCTTTGCTAAATATGGTTTGTTGAATCTTTTTTTTTCTTTAAAAAGAGGTATTTGTGGAAAGGTAGGCCTTTGGGGTGGCATTGGCAAGTTTGTTGTTGAGATGGAAACAGGTAGTTGCCATTTTGCTGACACTGGGTATAAGTCTCCAGTCAGCAAAGAATTTTCCCAGGGACTTCAGGGCCTCAGAGAGGAGGCAGTCCAATAATTCCAAGTTTTTATCTTGCGCTGCTAGGACCAGGTAATCTGCATATCCAAATCTACATCCCCTTGCAGCTGACATATCTGAGATATAAAAATTGAACAGTGTGGGTGCCAGTACAGAACCTTGTGGAAGGCTGTTGTTGAGTCTTCTTAACTTGCTAACATTGTCCCCCACCTCACCCCAAATACCTCGGAGTAACTTTGGATCAGACTCTCTCCTATAAGAAACACCTAAAGAACATGTCCGCTAAAATCAATACCAGGAACAACTTACTCCAGAAACTAAGAGGATCAAGATGGGGAGCCTCAGCCTCTACTCTCAGAATATCAGTACTAGGGTTGGTCTATTCCACAGCTGAATATTGCATCCCTGTTTGGCTTAATAACTGCCACACTAGCAAGATTGATGCTAAACTAAATAATACAATGAGGATCATAAGCGGTTCCATATAAAATTTATATACTAAACAATGTAATTTCTACTCCTTTAGGTAGTAGAAATCATTGCGGTATATAATTCTGATATGTTAAAAAAACGCTATGAGGAATATTTCAATATAATATCATCTATGTAATGAACTCTAGAAAACACTTAAAATGATGTCTTAAGGGCTTCTTGAGATAGAAAAGACAGTTTTACATTGTTTAAAAAAATCTTAGATAAAATATTTCCTTCATTCTCAGGCAACATTTCCTATAACCTCAAATTAGTACGCCTTTAGATTTATCCCATGCCATTGCAAGTTTAGATTGCCTAACACAGTGCAATTGATTAAAAGAGTGCAAAGCAATCTACAGTAGTTTTCTATTATTGATCTTCTATCCATGCAGTCATCACTGATGTAAACAAAAATAAAAATGACTAGATAACCATTGACCAAGCTGGACTAATACGATCTTTGACCTACCACTGTTTTTATCTGACTCAGTAACACGATGATATCAGCAAATCTTGCAAACACATATTCTACCCACCCCCTTTTATTTCCTTTTTGCATATACAATTGTATATTTCTGTATAAACATATTTCTATATATTATTTCATATTGGTCCAATAAAGCAGAATTCAAAAAATATTCCAGAGACCTTATACTAAATGCAAAAGGATACATAATTATTATACAATTCTAAATGTATTTATTTTAATCCATGCAGGTTGTAACTCGAACATTCTCACTTAAGCCTGCCCATAGTTCTGTGTGATAAATTTCTCCTTTCACACACGCTACTTAATCAGATATTCTTTGTTAAGAATGCAACAGAGAATTTATATAAGCAACAAATGAGATGGCGACAAATTAGATAATCACCCAATCCAATGATTTCTGAGAGCTGGTAGAATACATTAATTACAGTGTTGGATTGGAAATGGGGACATCCAGCTTCAAGGCCACCTTCGGGCATGGAAGCTCAATTCAGGGCAAATCATTCCATCTCAGTTCAACATACCTGACAGGGAATTTTAAAAAATAAATAAAAAAATTAGAGGAAGGAGCACCCTACAACAGACAACTCTTATGAGAAGTGGATCAACTTACCTGGTTCAATCTACTGCAGAAAGACTGCCAAGAATACTTCCCATGAATGAGATATGAGGGGATGGAAACATGGCAGCCCGCTCCACCCTCCGGACCGCTCTTTGCTAGCCTTCCATCAACATATTAAAGGTGAAAGACAAACATTCCCTTGTCCAGTCATGTCTGACTCTAGGCCTCAGTGCTCATCTCTGTTTTTTGGCCAAGGGAGCCAGCATCGTCCAAAGACATTTTCTGATGTCATGTGGCCAATATGGCTAGACGCCAAAGGTGCACAGAAGTGGCAGCAGTAGCAATAGCATTTAGATTTATACACTGCTTCATAATGCTTTACAGACCTGTCTAAGTGGTTTATAGAGTCAGCATATTGCCTCCCCCCCCCAACGATCGGCTGTTTCATGCTGCAGGAATCGCCATCACCTATTGCCACCTCCGCGCACCCCATTTTTAGACTCCGTGTCCCATTTTTGGTCTCTGTGCACCCCGTTTTCGGACTCCGGATGCCCCATTTTCGGCCCATTCCAATCTCTGCTGCCTGGAATGGGGCAAAAATGGAGTATACAGAGGCCGAAAACAGGGCGCGAGGCAGTAATAGGCAATAGCAATCCCTGCAGCCTGAAACAGCTGATCATCGGGAGGCTGATCCAACCAACAATCAGCTGCTTGTGCTAAATCAGGCTGTGCTGAAGCTCACGAGGCTGTTTGCTGTTTGTTGCAAGGAGGCAAATTGCTGGGAGGCAGAGGCAGATTTTTTTTCTTTGTTTCCTCCCCAAAAGCTAGGTGCGTCTTATACTTTGGAGTGTCTTATAGTCTGAAAAATACAGTATTTCAAATCCATCATGGAGTATGAGATACCATAAAAGGCGAGGCATTCACCTTGAATCTTCTGGAATTCATACCTTCCAACTGGGAGGGAATTGGATTAACTCCAATTAGTATGCAGCTGTCATAAATACATGCCAGTTGCCAAGTGCCCAAATTTTGATCACATGACCATGGGGATGCTGCAGTGATTGTAAGTGTTAAAGCCAGACATAAGTCACTTTTTTAATATGCATTTGCACTGATCAGGAAGAGGTTGAATAACTGAAATGGATAATTTGATGAAAGGCACGTTGTTATCGTTTCCCAATAACCCCAAGTAATTGTATCTCAAAGGATGCAATCACTGTTTTGACCAGCAAAACAATTCAATTGCTAGACATCAAAGGAGTGCAAAAGGAACTAGCAGTCAAATTAAACTATAGGTGCAGTACGTCTCTGACTTCGGTATGTATTTTACTGAATGATGTTACTCCTAAGGCAAAAAGATACAAGCTTGCATCTGGATAACATGGCAACCCAAAGGTCAAAGTAAGAATTGGAAATAGGAATTAGGTGTCAGAATGGGGGAAATAATGTTATGGGGAATCATAAACATTTAGAACACACCCTCAGTCTAACTTGATAAAGACTTGCTTACACATTATACAGCCAAATCTAAGAAAGAGAAACAAAGCAGTTCCTCTTCAATTTTCATCTCATCTTCTTATCTTTCTCTATGAGAATGAGCTAATTTACAATCTCCTGAGTACAGGTAGTAAACAAAGATTAAACAGTTACCTCTAATTGTCTCATCCTGGTTTCTCTGACCAAGCCTTCCCGTAACATTAAAGTAATCAATAACTGAGTAATTCCCCCCTGTGCTTTGTCACTCTAATGAAGACCATCCATGGTCTTATATCACATGGGATGAAGAGAGTTTGATTGGACTCTGTCTTGAACAGAAAACTAACATATTGATTATTCCTGGGCTATCTTCTGCTTCTTTCTTTTCAATTAAATTTAGTAGTTATCTTAGTAAGTAGGAACTTTAGAATGATTCTTTAGAATATTCTCAAAAAAGGGAAGTATACGTATCTTGAGATCTTCATACACACTAGGCAAAGAAAAAGGAAACAGCAAAGTGACATGTCTTGCTATGGCATGGCTTTAGCTGTTTCCTATCCTTCTGGTGATGACTAGGATGATGGCCAGATGTGGAAGAAGACTATGCTCACATGATATAGTTGGCAGGACCATTATACACACCTCTTCCATCACTATCATATAGCAATCCAAGATAATTTGGAGCCGTGGTGGTACAGTGGTTAGAATGCAGTATTGAAGGCTAACTCTGCCTACAGCCAGGAGTTCAATCCTGACTGGCTCGCGGTTGACTCAGCTTTCCATCCTTCCAAGGTGGACCCAGATTGTTGGGGGGCAATATGCTGACTCTGTAAACTGCTTAGAGAGGGCTATAAAGCACCGTGAAGCAGTTTAAGTGCTGTTGCTACAGCTATTTAGCTAATAAACTTCACACACCTTTGATAAAGATTTAGCAGTTCTTTATTAAGAATGAATCTTACTACCTAGAACCATTATTCTGATTGGCTTAATTGGATTTGGCATAATACCTAGCTTTCTAAGGAGGCTAGTTACTCGAGGGAAGCATTTTCTTTTTCTGGTTGGTCTTCTGCTATTTAAGCCACTGGCACATATCATTAATTTCAGTTAATAATTTATCAGATGTCATTGTTCTTATTTGTATATCTTTCATAATATCTTTTGGCTACTTCTGCTTCTCCAGCCTCATCAGAAGAGATCCTCAATACTTCTGAGGGACTAGATTTACATATGGAAAACTAGGAAGGTCACACAACTGTAGGAGAAATAATTGTACAGTGAAAACTAGATACTTGTGTACATTCTCAGCTATTTTGTGAACCAAGATCTATCCCAATTTTCAGGAGAAAATTTAAATGGTTTCCTTTTTGGAGAAAAAAATTGAAAGCAAATAATCAAAGAATGGGTGAAAAAATATATATATAAAAGAAAATGTCAGCCTAACAATACTTAAATATATTTCTGAACATACATATATAATATACTCAGTGATATCTGCAGGGGGTGGTGGTTATAGGTCAAAATCAGCAAGATGATGGCTAGAGTATCACAATAGAAACCTTTCTTTTTGAGAATGTATGCAACACGCATATAAAAGTGGTGGGACTTACACTACTATGATTCCTCCTATATCTTGCATATGGTGACATTTTCTGTAGATGCTGCATCCATACCCTTTTGTCCCTAAGAAGAATCAAATCTGAATCTGAATACAGAGAGAGAGAGAGAGAGAGAGAGAGAGAGAGAGAGAGAGAGAGAGTACAATAACAAAAAATGAAATTAACCAGGTACACTGTCCAGGGATTCTATCCCTTTTGATTTTCAGCTGCACAATCCAATCTTCACTGAGTTAATATTCCAACTCAGGACATTCAGTATTTACTAGGCTGTTTTCCCATCTGAGTTCCCGGAAGATTCTTCTCCGTTTTCCAAACTGAAGCCTCCTAATCTCTCCCTCTTGTATGTGGCTGATAACTGGTACTTAGAGATGAGCTAGGTATGAACATATACGATACAACTTTATTGTAGCAAGATAAGCAGCATTGCCTTCGTTCGATGCACTTTTATTGTATAGAAACTATTATACTTAATAAAAGAAGGTATTGAGAGGTGA